>MJUT01001780.1:165777-176832 GCA_002080005.1 Gigantidas platifrons | reverse complement strand
TCACTTGTCCGCTACGTCAGGAAAACCTGGATCAGCAACTCAGTCTACAATATAGCTGCATGGTGTGTGTTTAACCAGCCCATGCGGCCCAACAATGACGTCGAGGGGTGGCACAGACGCATGAACAAGAAAGCCAACGACGAGAAGCCACCATTCTACGTGCTGATCCCCCTACTCCACAAAGAGGCCAAACTACTGCCGATCCAGATGAAGTTGGTGTCAGAGGGCAAGCTCACCCGTTACCAGCGTACGGTAGCCGCACCAACCAGGCCATTCTCTTCAACATCTGGGAACAGTACTCCGCCGGATCTATATCAACCACAAGATTGCTGAACCAGTGTGGCCGTGTAAACGGACCTGTTGTCAAGTGTGACTAATAGACAGTGTCTTGTAAATATATGTACATGTTGTGCTCAAATGTAAAACATTATCATAGTTAAATAAACTTATGAAGACATTATTTATAGCTAGTGCTTGTCTCTTTGTTAAACTAAACATATATTGTTATACTATGAATGAAACAAATAAAAATAATAAAATACACTTGTATACTTATTTTACTGACAAACATATTTTATCCTATATCCATTTATATGTTGGTTCACACTCAACTAAAAAATCATGTCTTCATGAATATCAAAGTTACACAAACAAAACATCGTTCAGCATAAAATAATATACATAATTTATTCCACAATATTCGCGGGTGTAAGCAGAGTTGACAATTGGGGCGAGTTGGCAAACAGATATTTACTTATAGTGTGTAAACATGCAAAACTTACAAATGAACATTGTAAGGTAAAAAGAGTTGACCAAATAAAAGTGGGGCGAGTTGGTACGAGAGGTGGGGCGAGTTGGCAAAAAAGTGGGGCGAGTTGGTAAAAAAGTGGGGCGAGTTGGAGTGGGGCGAGTTGACAGTGGGGCGAGTTGTCTGGCATTCGGTAGGAAGATATAAAAAACGGATGTTCCTTGAAGAAAAATCATTTCACTACACAAATCAGTTGGCGATTTGTGTTCTATCGACATTTTGACAGGGGAAATAGCGGTTGAAGTGACAGGGGTAGTGGAAGTGAGTCCGGCCTTGTGGTATTTTAGGTACATAGCGAGCATATTTTTGACTCTACACAAGCGCCTGTGGATAATGCATGGGGAAAAAACTTGAGCACGAAAGATTTCTGCCGAGATTATTCTTGTAAAAAACGAATGATGTGATTGATCTAACATGGACATTTGGATCAAATGGTCTAGTCTTAAACAACAACAAAACAAAATATACAAAAACTAACTTGTAAACGAAGTTGCAAGCCACTGAAAAAGTTGTGCCCATGTCGTTATAGGAAATACGCTGTAATCTGGATGAACACTCTGGTATACAATTTTTAACAAAGTCCCATTCAGCACACTGTCAATTACAAATAATGGTGGTATACGTATAAGAACGTTTGAAAAATGTTTAAATTTTCTGAAATACGACATGATCGATCTGTCAAATTGGAACTTCCGGTATCAATTTCGACGTTGCAGTGTTGATTTCAGTAGAGTCCAATGACCGCACAGTATAGTGTTGTTTGCATTGTAATTTTGGTGAAATTAATACACAATTATCGATAAGCAATTCATTTAACAAAAATATATTGATATATTATTTACTTCCTTACATTCACTGTCGCGTTTTTTTAATTTTTCTTGATGAAGATTTATTGCATAACAAGTTAAAAGACAGTACGGAAAGTTGATCTTCTTCCGATGTTTGTGTTGTATATTACAATTTCTTGAAAAATTGACAGCAGACAGCAGATTATTTTCCACACATTTTCAGGTATACCGTCGTCATTCTGTTTGTAAAAAGCAACCAATTAACATGATCAAGATATACAATTTTGTTAAAACAATAGTTGAATGTTGTCAATACACATAAAAAGTACAAAAGGGTAAAACATGGCTAACAGATGGCAAACCGAAAGAAACAGGATTTTCCCACGCATATTTGACGATCTTGTTATTTAATAACAAATTTCTGGTGAACACAATAACTATTGCCTGTAATGCATTTATCAGAAAATCACTTGTAAACAGGCTCCGACCATACTATAGGGGAAATTTAAGTCCTGTAATGAGCAAGTTGGCCTCTAACTGGTGTACTATTATCGATTTTCCTATATAGCGATTGACAGTGTTAACCCTTCATTCATATGACGACTGGAATTTTCAAAGAATGGTTAGTTAAATATTTCTTTGTACATAAGATTGTTTTAAAAGCCATTCCTGAATTTTAATATACCGTACTCTCGATTATCTGGCAACTTTTGCTGTCAGTAAAATGACGTCATATGTTTTCGTAAGAAGTAAAAACAGGGCCGATTATGCGGGATGGAAACAAATATAAAATCTGGAAATGGCTGGTTTTAAAATTTCATGGTTCTGGCCATCTACAAATCATATTACATCTTAATAAAATAACAGAATGTTTGAAAATGACCATTTTCAAAATTGATGTTTTTTTTAGTGCTGAAACCACATGCACTACTGATGACGTGTATTTTATATAAGAAACAGGCACATTTCAGTCAGCTCTTTTGTTTACAAGTACGATCTGTGACTCCATGAGAGTCACATGACAGGAAGAGCCGGTGTCTGAGAGGCAGACGACATAGTTCAATTTTATATAACCCTTCTGGATTTTTTTCCAGCTACTTTATAAATGAAGTATATTTTTGGCATTACAAAAAGTATGGTTCAGTAGGTAGGTTCACTATTTTTGGTACTTACGTCTTTAAAAGCAATCGTAAACATTTTTGACAGACGTCATGTTGCAGTCCTATTTACTATCTAGAAATAGACACCGGAAGATAGGTAAAAAATAACACGTGCGCTGTGTAAATCAAAACAAAATGGATGATACAAAAACATATACCACGACGATATGTATCTTTTCGTTAGATATTTATCTACATTCTTCTATACTTACAGAGTTCTTGAAAAAAAAATTGTGCTGTCAGACATTCGGACTGACAACTAATGGAACTTTGTCAGTCCGAACCAAAATCTGTCAGTCCGAACTTTTTTCTCATGTCCATACAGAAATGCCTTTATTTAACTTTAACTTTATTCAACAATAACTTTTCAGTAATTTATAATAGCAATATGTGTGTTTGTGTAAATATTATGTGTATGAATACATCAGAATGTCACTAACTAGTTGAATTCATACTCAATTTCAAATTCAGTTATACATGTAGCTCTTAATGTTTCTTCTTCACTCATTTCACACTCTGAATCACTACTCATTTCACTTTCTACATTTTTTATTTTCTCTCTACTTTTATCCTCCTCATCATTCTCACTTTCTCTTTCCAATTCATTCTCAGTTTTTATTTTCTCTCACGTTCTATTTATTTCATCACTCTCTCTATCAATGCCTTCCTCATTCTCTAGCTGTGTATCACTCTCTACTGAGTTCTGATTTTCTTCATTCCCTTTCACATCGTAGCCAAGGTGTTTTGTCAAGCCAGTGTTGTTAAAACTGACGCTCTCGATTAATTTCATATTGTTTTTTACTATCTTTAGTTCCGATTATGTCCTCTCTTTTTCGTTTGCCAGGCTTTGCACCTGCACTAAATGTAATCGGCCACCTGGTCGTCATACTTTCAAAATTAAGAAAAACGGAAGTAATAGATAACTTCCGGATGCGTAATATGCGAAACGGTTAGGATATGGAGATGAATCAAATACCGGAAATGTCGGCCTAGAATACCGGCGGATGTTTTGCCGGTCCAGTGGGCCGGCAGAGATGTGGAATATGTCGGACATGCCGATTTTTTGTCGGCCAAACCGATAAAACCGACAAATTTCAAGAACTCTGTACTTACTTGCCTATTGATAATTATTTCCAGCTCATTATTATAACAAATGTCTCATTTGTGACAAGTCCCGCCTACTTCGTCGGCCATCTTGCTACTCCGGTAGTCTCGTTCTGAGGTCAAGTGGTTTTTCCAATTATAACCCTATTTTATTTATCACATGACCTCAGAACGAGACTACCGGAGTAGCAAGATGGCCGACGAAGTAGGTGGGACTTGTCACAAATGAGACATTTGTTATAATAATGAGCTGGAAATAATTATTAATAGGCAAGTAAGTATAGAAGAATGTAGATAAATACCTAACGAAACGATACATATATATTTGATCGTTCTTGGATCTGGTTTCATGACAATAATTTGCCAAAAAAGGTGCGCAACATTTTCACCGCGCATTTTCGAAAGTTTTTGATAGGGTGAAATCCATAGCCCTATGGTCCGCAAATATCAGAAAAACTGCCCAAGGACCGTAAGGGCTACAGTTCCACAGCTAGTTGGCCTCCACTACACTACTTTCAGTTTCACTATCTGATGAACCACAATTATAAACAGCCCTACTTTTGTTTACCATATATGTGAAGCTACATATTTCACCAGTTTGTAAGATTGCAGAATTTCGAACCAATTGAGGTTGGACCTTTCTGTACTATAATTTTGTCTGTTGAATTAATTAATTTTGTTGGGTTCATTGAATATTTTTCTACAACCTTCCGTAGTTAATTACCTTTGTATATCTAATCTTAAAAAAGATAAATGCATAAGCCTTTCTGGATATTACCTTATGCCTGAAGCCAGTTCTTAATTTCTCAGAAGATCTCGAAATAATAATTATGGAGGGATACAAGGTAGACCTAAGAACAATGGACATTAAATCCAATTTAAGAACGTAAACATGAATAAAACAGGTACTGGTAATTAACTATGGAAGATTGTTGAAAACTATTTAATGAACTGACTGATATCAACTTACTCATTCAACAAAACCTGACAAATGAGATTATAGTACCCAACCTTAATTGGATTTACAAACAGGTGAAATCCATGGTCAAAGAAAACGAAGGAAAGACCGTTAAGAGCTTGAAAGTGGAGATAAGCACTCGTAAGCTTAATCCTAATCCATATACAGTGAATCCTGTTTATACCGAACCTTGATGAAATGGGAATCCTGTAAAATCCAAACTTATAAGGAAGTCCTAAGAAGAGTTTGAAGATACAAGTTACCAAGGGGTAATCAGAATCCATATATCAAAGAACAGACAACACAATGGCCAAAAGAAAAAGTACAAAAGGACAAACAACGATCTACAAAAAATACACATAAAGCTAAAGATTGAGTAACACGAACCCCACTAAAAACCAGGGTTGAATTCAGGTGCTCCGGAAGGGTAAGCAGTTCCTGCTCCACTACTAGTGGCACCCATCATATTAATCTAGTTACAAATCCGGTGATAAGTCATGAATGAGGAAAGGACAGGGAAGTGTTTACGACAATGCAAGTGGAACATATCCGTGGTCATTTGTGACACAGATATTCCATAACGGTCAACCAAGTCATGGTGGCAACCGTAAAACTTTCGAAGTGATGACTTCAACTTAACCAAAGTTTTGATGCAAGCTGTATCTCATAAAACCCTAATGTAGGAACACCTTGGTCCCAAGGAGATTTGGTTTAGACAGGTTTCACTACTCATTCAACATAACCTGACAAACCTTAATTGGATTTACAAAAGCATGAAGGTTAAGGAGTTCTGTTTTGATGTGCTTGATTTATTTTATAGATCTGATAATGTGGAATGCAAAACCAATTATACAGAGAGAGCAAGTCGAAGCTGTAGTTGGAGTTATCCTTAGGATTCCCTCCCTTGTTCTGGCAGAAATATGGTTTAGAACAGGTCCTCAGAAGTTGGCAGATCAATCTGAAGATGTTAATTTTATAATTACTGTTATTTACTATCTTAGTAAGTTTGTGATGATAATCATACATTTTTATATATAGAATCTGGTATTAGATTGGTGATGTCAGGCTGGAAGGCACATACTGGTAAATGTTAATTTATTGACATGTCCATTGAAATTAACCCCATGTCCAGCTAGACACAAACCATCTGCTTACAATAACGTCCATTTAGTGAAATAACTAGTTACTATACTCCCACTCGTAGAGAGGGGGCTATATTGCAATCACCTTGTCTGTCCGTCCGTCCGTTCACACTATCGTAACAGATATCTCAGCTTCTACTGGAAGAAATGATTTGATATATGGCTTTGGCATTGTGACTTGTACCGTGTCTCCCCTTTCCAGGTTTACCGCACATCTACTTCCGTGTGACTTACAAATGAACGAGTGGGGGTATTCTTAGCACGACGTAGCGTGCAACCTCTTGTTAAGTTCGGCGCGCAGTTACTTGACAAAAACAGTGATTTTTTGCTAAACATGTGCATATTATATATCCACACTTTTTATAAAAAGCAGAGGTTAGATTTCTGAATTCTTGTGACTGCATGATGGTCTGTAGATGGAGCCATTGATTAAAAATATGCAGAAGTAATGTTGTAATTAGTTATTGCAATAAGCAAATTTTAGTATTACCATACTATACAGAATATTTGCCAATTTATTTTGTTCACGATCTTTGTATTAATTTAAAGCAAATTAAATGAATATTTTGATACACTCAAATATTACAAGATAAAACAAATGATCTACATCTACACATGTACCATCAAAATAGTTTCTATAGAATATAATACAAACTGTATAATATTGAAATAAATTCTGTATTTATTTTTAGGTTTGTTCTTTGCCATGGCTTTAGCAGCATTACCACTGAAGAATCTGGTGTATTTATATATTTACATTTTTTCTGCATGTCTGCTTACTGTGAATTGGTACATGTCCCATCTGTTTGTTGCATCTGAAATGAACCAAGAAAATCAACGATTGTACTTCCTTACAGACCTCTCAGAATTACAACGGATATTTCTTCATTTGTTGGCACAGTGCATTACTTCTTCTTTAATTTGTTATCTACTTGAAATCAACAACTGGACAAGATTTGTTTTTCTTGCGTATGTACTACCCGTCATGGCCAAAATCATAGGAATGCCACCCGATATCATCTCTAACATACACAACTTTTCTACCATATTTACACTTTTATTATTAGTTGTTATAATTTTCGATAATCTACATCACATATTTGAAACAGGTAGAATTCTGTTACGTAAACTGACTGAAGCCATTAAAGAGTTTGGTTGGATTCCTGTAATATTAGCAGGGTGGAACACGCTAAACGTAGGAATACAGCTATTGATATTCTGGCTGTATATGTTTGTGTCACAGTTCTATGTTTTCATTAAAGCTGGGAGTGGTATCGTTATGAAGGAAAGTTACACCATGGTACTGTTAGCATTAGTTGGTGAATGTTGTGCCACACCAATCAGTCTTTTAGCATTAAGTGTCACTATTTCCTATGCATCCTACCTTATTTTAACCTGCACAAAGATATTCTTGCAGGGTTGGAGGGGATATATGAATGACAACGATACTTTCCGCGGTTGGACAGAAGGTGGGACGATGTTACTAATTGCCTTCCAGACCGGTTTAACAGATCTCAAGTCAATGCAGAGAACTTTTTTAATGAGTATTTTACTATTTATCGTTGCATCGTCTCTGATTGAGTCAATGTATGAAGTAGCTGATCCTATACTTCTGTCACTAAGCGCATCACACAACAAGAACATCAGCAAACATGTGAGAGCTGTTTTATTGTTTACATTTTTGTGGATGTTTCCATTGTATATGACATATTCCATTTGCCAGTACTTCAACTTAGATTTCTGGCTTTTGGTAATAATTTCAAGTAGTGTGCTGACATCTTTCCAAGCAATTGGTTCATTAATTCTATACAGTTTGTTCCTTTATGACTCTATGCGAGAAAATTCATGGGAAAAATTAGACGATGTTATATACTACACAAGAGCAACTGTTCGTGTTTTAGAATTTCTAGTAGCTCTTTTTGTGGTATGTTTTGGATTAAAAGAAACATTGTTTGGTTATTGGAGTTGGATAAATTCATCAATTTTGATTGTACACTGCTATTTCAATGTATATAAACGTTTACAAACTGGATGGAAAACCTTTCTTCTACGTAGAGAAGCTGTGTACAGAGTTGAGTCTTTACCACAAGCCACAGAAGAACAGTTGAGTTCTCTGAGTGATGTGTGTCCAATTTGTTTTTCTTCTATGAGCCAAGCAAAGGTAACGCCATGTAAACATTTTTTTCATGCAACATGTCTTCGTAAATGGTTGTATGTTAAAGACAGTTGTCCAATGTGTCATAAAAAAATTGAACCAAGTAGAAACGAAGAAACTAATGAAAGCTTGATTATCCGAGCTGAGAATGATTTTATTAACAATTTAGTTGACATACACAACAACGAGTTTTCAGAAGAAAGTGACAACGACTCGGGGAGTGACACAGATTCAAGTATAGATATAGATGACAGTGTTGTAATTGATCGCAATATACATACTGAAAACTATAGTCAAGACAGTGCTTCTAACAATACAATTAATAATGATAGATAAAATATTGTAATTTAATCACTTTAAAACAAAAATCAAATGGTGAAAGGGATTTTTGTCTAACTTGCCAATAACATGGAATTACATTTTTGTATTATTGAATTAACTTTCATCCAGTCTGAAAACCAATATTTTGCATATATTATGCATTAAAACCTATAATTAATATTCTAAAGAATTTTTTTTAGATAATTTGTTGCTGTTGTAGATTTGCATATTTTTACTATGCAAATATTGATTGCACATTTGAAAATTATAGTGGTACCTATAGAGAGCACTTTAGACTCACATTTTATATAACTTAACAAGATTGCAACACGTAGCCATGTGTCCCCCGCCGCAATAGAAAGAGGTGTAACGTGAGTGTAATGTTATCCATGTGATATATTTATAAAATCTAGAAAGCATCCGAGATGCAACAGCCGAGTTGCAAGTCAAAATCTTGGGGCATTTAATTTGTCTATTCACCCTGATCATAAATATATATGGCTTAGGGGTGGGGATCTCTACCATTGAAAAGTTCACTTCAGGTAGGGGGTGGGATATGACCTCCCAGGGCCTCAGCTATAAGACATTTAATTTGCCTAGTCACCCTGCTCATAAATATATATGGTTGAGGGGTGGGGATCTCAACCATTAAAAAGTTCACTTCAGGTAGGGGGTGGGGTATGACCCTGCAGGGCCTCAGATATAAGGCATTTAATTTGCCTAGTCACCCTGATCATAAATATATATGGTTTAGGGGTGGGGATCTCAATCATTAAAAAGTTCACTTCAGTTAGGGGGTGGGGTATGAACCCTGGGGCCTTAGCTATAAGGCATTTGATTTGCCTAGTCACCCTGATCATAAATATATATGGTTTAGGGTGGGGATTTCGGTCACATTTTTTTATACAGATTCCCCAGAGGGGTGGGGCTGAGCTGGGGGGAGGGGGGGAATGTTACATCCTCAACTTCACATTGGCATCTCCACCCATACCAAATATTAAGTTCCTATCTTATGTAGTTTCAGAGAAATATGTAATTCTCAAAATATCTATAAAAAAAAAACATGATTTTACAAGAATTTTATATGCGAATTTTGTCCAGTTTCGAACTTAAGCTAGAGATTCTTAATATAATGCCTGTGTGTAAGTTTGAAATCAATTGGTCAACAAATACAAATCTGAGAGCGCTTACAATATATCCGGACGGACAGACGGACGGACACCCGGCATTTCTATATCCCCCGCTCCGTTTGGGAGGCAGGGGACAAAAAGGGATAATTAATGTACCACCTAATAAAGATTAATGACTGTTGAACATGTATAAAACCACCACCTGTATAGTGTATTGTGAAACCCATTGATATTTACAGAGTACAAATCACATTTATTCATGTATTTTATAGATTCAGATAATTAAAGTTATTTTGACTATGGATACTTCATATCTTGTCAATAGTAGAAACTGTATTTTTTTTTTTTGCACATCCCAAGACCAAATGCAGCATATGTACCAAAGCCAAACACATATATTTTTTTTAATTGTATATAAAAAAATGTACATCAAATAACCATTTGTAAAATAACATTATTGTGTGCTGTTCTGCCTCTTGTAAATTGTTTGAATTAAATGATATTATCTCTCTATTCAATGATTGACTATGAATATATGTTACAACTAATTTCCATTTTGAATATAATTTGAAATTCGGCATGTTAAATGTTGTTTTTATGCTCACCAGGCCTATGTTGTAGGTTGTAATTTATTCACATTCTGAGACCAGTAATCCAAATTAAACCAAACTGGTCTGGGATGGTACTTGGGTGGTTCCATTTCAAAATTGTGACAGCCCACCTTCCATTCAAGATGGTGGCAGTTACTAATAATAAAAATTGAAATTTCTTTACCGTACATAAAAAAATGTAATTGTCTGTTCTGCTTTATTGTCCCCCGCCTCCGCAAAAAGCGGAGCGGGGGATATGGAAATGCCGGACGTCCGTCCGGATATATTGTAAGCGCTCTCAGATTTTTATTTGTTGACCAATTGATTTCAAACTTACACACAAGCATTATATGGAGAATCTCTAGCTTAAGTTCGAAACTGGGCAAAATTCGAAAAAAAAATTCTTGTAAGGCCATGCAAAGTTAATTACTTGGTTATCAGGCCCTTTTTTGTCAAAATAGATGAGGGAGGGCGGCATTTTTTTTTATCCTTTTACTGGTGTAAAAAGTGATGAGGGAAGCATTTTTTCTTCTTTTTTTTCGTGAAAAATATGGCAATGTATAAATCTTTTCATTACTTTATTGAAAATTTCAATTTTATTTCTTCCGATGGTGGCAGAAACATCACAAGTGGTTAATTTTTATGGAAACGTCCAATCCACTGGTCCCAACGTACCATTTTTTATCTCCGTAAACAATTCCAATAAGGTACAAGCTTCGGAGAAACCCCCTATTATGTTTCCTGGTAAAACTGGCAAACATTTGTGCCGAATTTGCACAGAAACGATTGACATTTTGTCTAAATGTCAAATGGAAACACGTTTTTTATTTATACATTGTCATAACGATGCTTTAAATCTCATTTAAGCATGATGCGTTTTAAAGCGTTTCACCGACCAC
>MJUT01001780.1:138590-156318 GCA_002080005.1 Gigantidas platifrons | reverse complement strand
TTTGTATATTTTGCATTTAGATTTGCATTTCATTCTGTGTTTTCTTCCTCCTTTTATATTCTTCAGGTTAAATAATATTAAACTTGATGAAGGAAGTAGAATAATGGGTATCATGCAAAATGTTCAAAACCCATTTATATGACATAAATGTTAAATAGGGGAAATCCCAAATGACCGTAATAAAATGCTCCTCCGCAACCCAGTTCCATAATAGCATGGAAAGGTTGAATGTTGTTATGATAGAAAATTAATGTCCCTTAAGTTTTATTTCAAGCAGCTGTCGCCAAAACCTCGATAAATTATCAGTACAAACTCACTGTAGGGTTAGATTCTGAAGTAGAGGAAGCTTGATGTTTCAAGGCATATGGTCTCCCTATTGGTTTTTTTGGTTGTGTTGATATCAAACATTTACCGAAGCAGAAGAAAGATATAATTTAGAGCCAAATGTTTTCCTCTTATTTCTTGAGATTGCGTTGATATTAAACACTTACTGAAGTAGAAGAAGGATATCGTCTCGAACCACACGACCTCCCGCTCGGTTTATTTGGTTTTGTTGATATCAAACACTGAAGTAGAAGATTATCGTTTTGAGTCCCATGTTATCCACTCTTAGTTTTGGCGGCTGTTGAATCCAATACTTGATAAAGTAGAAATATACTGTTTTAAACCACATGGTTTCCCTCTTGGTTTTTGTGGTTGTGTTGATTTCAAACATTTACCGAAGCAGGAGAAAGATACAATTTAGAGCCAAATAATGTTTTCTCTTTTTTCTTGAGGTTGCGTTGATATCAAACGCTAACTGAAGTAGAAAAAGGATATCGTCTGGAACCAAATGACCACCCTATCGGTTTATTTGGTTTTGTTGATATCAAACACTTACTGAAGTAGAAGATAACCGTTTTGAGTCACATGTTATCCACTCTTGGTTGTGGCGGTTGTTAAATCAAATATTTACTAAAGTAGAAGTTTACGAATTTGAGTCACATGGTCTCACTCTTGGTTTATGTAGTTGCTGATATCCAACACTTACTGAAGTGGAAGAAGGTTATCATATCGAACTACATGACCTTCCTCTTGGTTTATGTGGTTGTTGATATCCATTTACTGAAGTAGAAGTTTTATTGTTTTAAGCCACCCGATCATCATATTAGTTTCTCTTGGTTTCTGTGGTTGTGCTCATATTCATCACATATTGAAGTAGAAGTTTACCGTTTAAAACAACATGGTATCTCTCGGGGTTTCTGTGGTTCTTCTGATATTCATCACTTACTGAAATATGCATTTATCGTTTTAAGCCACACGATCTTTCTCTTGGTTTCTGTGGTTGTACTGATATGCATCACTTACTGAAGTATATGCCACATCGCCTCCCTCTTGGTTTCCTTGGTTGTGTTGAAATCCATCACTTAATGACATAGAAGATTACCGTTTTGAGACAAATGTTTGGTTTTGGTCTTGGTGTCTGTCGTTGTTGTCCAATACTTACTAAAGTAGAAGCTTAAGGTGGTGAGCAACATATTCTCCCCTCTTGGTTTATGCGGTTACTGAAGTATAAGACGGCTAGTGTGTCTAAGCCACATGGTCTCTCTCTTGGCTTGTGTGGTTGATTGTGATGTGTCATTGTTTTCTTATTGTATTGCTTCTTGATTGGAAATTTCACTGGTATTGATTTTAGTGGTTTACTGTTCTGCAGCATCCCATATAATTGTATTTGTTCTCAATTTGCTATGCTTATTATCTTGAACTTCGACACGATCACAATACTTTTTTTTATATATATGGAAAAGAGAAGGCTATCACATCTCTTCATTAATTCAAAATGTGTGGTCGTTTTGTAGATAAGATTCACATATTTTTTAATTATTTACGACAGCCCATTATACTAATATGTAACACTCATTACATAGGAGACCTAATAGTCATTTTTATAGAATCCATTAATATTCAGGTTACGTCTACTTTGAAACTGTCAGTTTTTTAAACATAATTGACCAATGTCATTTAGTATGGAAACATACATCATCTAAAATTTTAGTGAAAGGATTTTTATTGCTAGTATCATCTTTGCTGGTGGCGGGCAAATTAATTTTTATTCTTAACAATATGCTATTGTATCAGGATATATCACCATAAATTTACGTCTCTAATATGCTAACATTATACCCATTTGCAAAATATTTGTTATTTATGATCATATAGTTCATCTTGGTAGGTTCGATAAAATTGTCTGTGTTTTATTGCTTCGTATTTTACTGGTATCAAAATGGAAACTTCCGTATCAGCTTTGGAATCTACTACTTTAATCGCATACTCGTTCAACTATGACCTTTTTGATGTTAATAAACAAAAGGTGTTCCGTGGATTTTAATTCCGCTGTATTTTTCATACCTTTCAATGAAGTAAAATTTCATTAGATAAGAGTTTAGTGGAGCTGTTTATGACGGGACATTAATTTTGAAGAATGTTAAAATCAATTAAGCGTCACCTGTGTTTCGCTTGAGGAAAAAAAAGCAAGAACAAATTATTAATCTCCAACACAAAGATGGTTTCTTATGATGTCATAATTCTGTAACAGTTGTGGTTATTTACTTTGGTCTATTCTCTTGTTTCGTTTATTATTAAGAGAAGAGGTTACCTCAGTGTCAAATTTTAAAATGTTTACGATATATGGTGCAACATTTATTACCTAATAATTATTTAGAAATTATATTATTACAGGTAATTCAATATTAAGAACGATGAGTTGTAAAAAAATAAATAAACGATGTCTTTTCAAATGGAAAAGATAATTAATATTTTTGAGGCCCCCAGGATAGTGATAGAAAGTGTTTGAAATCATTTATTTTTTAGTTTCATTGAACGCATCAACATGGTCGCTGATTGGAAAAGAGGTGAATGTGATATGATCTGTCATGAACCATCAAAAACCTGTATTCGCTAACATCATTTTTAATTTAGGACGGTTCTCTCTATTTTTTACGATAAAGGATATGGATAGAAATCTATGTAAAATATCTTTCAAACCTCCCTATATCCAAGGCTTGCAAAACAATTTGATATCTATCTCAGACTTACGCGGGTATGTAATATACGAGACGGTTATGGAGTAAAGGAACCTTTCGGACATAAAAACAACAGAAATACAAATGTATAACATGTGACAATATGAACTCGCATAAAAACCGGAAGTCGTTCTCCGGATATGTTAGACTCCTCTGTTCCATAAAACACACAGGTCTTGCATTTAGTCGTATATTTGTTTGATCTACTGGAACTTAAACTCTTATTTACTGCTTTCCATTAGAGGCTAAGCATATATTACACTGTAAATATGTGTGGCTTTGATGAAATTCATCTTCATAAATGTAAGATGACACTGCCACTGACTTGCCTTTGTAATTTAGTAAATGCATTTAATAAGAATGTATATATTTAATTAAGTGCGCACGATGTGTTTCTGGAATTTAAGCCTCATCAGGTACGATAAAAATAGAGAGATTGGAAAGCCCAAAAAATTTAAGTTTTGGGAACAATAAAACCAAAGGGCCTAAACGGGATAGTCAAAATCGGCTAAGGCCACCTATGCATGAGGGAGGAGAACCTTATTTTTATCAAATAAAAAAGTGAGCACCCGGTTGTTTTAATAAAGGACATTCTGCTATGTCATTACTCGATTATTATTAAATTCCAAGCTGTTTCCCGTGTACTAAAACATAATATAGTTTAATTAGTGTTTTATAATATTTGATTGCAGCATATTTTATGGTAGTTAATGTACACATTTTAGGTATGAAGTCGAATTTCATGCAAATAATCCAATCACTGTCTATCATATCTACTGCATTCATATTTTATAGCCAACAACAGACTGCTCTTAAACAAGAAACTAATTCCCACCAATAAAAACATGGGACAAAGCCTCTGATTTTACCACACATTCAAACTCAATAACATGGATAAATTATCAAAGGTTGTTGAGATATTTTACTTTTAATAACCCTTTCACTGTCCAGGAAATATATTTCTAACAGTTTCAGTGGCTGTTTTCTTCTCTCTATTTTGAAGTCTAGGATGTGTGCTTGTCTACTCCTTTCTGTTTTGGTGTCCAATATATATCTTACTAGTTTATTATATTTACGTACAGGCAGATCTTCGTTTTTACCGACATTCAGATCGATCCTAGAGTTTATAAACAGCTGGTATTATAAACACGGATATGGTTCAGAATTTTATAAATATACAAGTATATTTCACATACTTGATCTCCAAATGAGTATTTTTTTTTATATTTAGCTCGTAATGGGTAGAGGAGACATTAAACTTAACATCTGATAATGTCGTTATAAATTTTGGTCGTTCCTTTGTTAGAGAAAGATATACAATAATTTCTGACAACTGAATTTTTCATTTGCTAACCAAACAGCAGAATATCTAGCAAGCAATGGTTTTCTATTGATATTATATATCAAATAAGTGAGAAACGAAGGGACAATCTATGGTAGTTTGTGTTGCTCCATGTTTAATTTTCTGTGTTGTGTTTTTAGTAGTTTGTGTTGCTCCATGTTTAATTTTCTGTGTTGTATTTTGCCGACCATTGTTTGTCTTTTTGTTCTTTTTCATTTGGCCATTGTTGTATTTGTTCTTTTTCATTTGGCCATTGTTGTATTTGTTCTTTTTCATTTGGCCATTGTTGTATTTGTCGATCTGTGAATTGTAGCTTCTGATTATCGCTATGGTATCTAAAACTATTTTATTTAAATAATTTATTCTTTATAATAAACCTAGTCTTCAAATTGACCTTCCAGGAAGTATATGCATGTATGCTCTTCGATGTAAAAGTTGCCAAACAGTCAGTTCATCAGCTTGGTGTAATTACAATTATTCAAACCTGAATTTCCAATACATCTCAAGTTGTATTATAGATTTATCTAAGTAATCCATTTCACTCGCCAGCTGATATTTTAATACATTGCTACTAATTTTGTAAATAAAGGTGAAAATGCTATAAAATCAGCAATAAATTTCCAATAACACGTGACAGCTTTAAAATATCGATATGAATTCATTTATTTGAGTAATATAATCTGTATGAGATTAACTCTTTAATACTTTCTGTATACGCGGCCATGTGCCGTTATTGCAGTCTTCCAGTCCATAATTTAGTGGTAGTCATACAAGATCATCATCTTTCAATGTCCAAACGTGGCCACGTGTATCTAATGCAATCTTTAGATCTATAATAGAAGCCAATATATAAGAACATGTGTTCAAAATAGTAGCAGATTCAACTTGCAAAGAACATATTTGGTCATTTTTGGAAAATAAAAGTATGTAAAGACAGCCATGACACGTGATACACTTATGAACATTATTTAATAACTATACTATATAATTTTGATTTTATAAATCGGTTATTTTACAATGGCCGGTGTTACCATAAATGGAAAATAAGTGATAATGGATTTTGTAGCGATGAAATTAGCACTGGCCAGTACCGCCCATGTGCATTCATCATGTTAGCCATTAAGGGTGTTACAAAGTTTTGCATAAAATGTGCGTCAGATGGCCAAGCGTAACTATAAGCTCCATTACCCATCGTAACAAAAGCCAAAATAATTGCATGTCAAATCTTGCACAAAAGGGTATTATATGAATATTTATTGTATTGTAAACTGACCGGGCGGCCTTTACTTAGGTAGCTTATTGCACCACATTTTCCGTACAGTTGCAAGTTCGCGTACCTGGTTGATAATTGCACCGGTCATTAATGTCAGGTTGATTTTTTTTATCACGAGTTCATATTTCCTAGTGAAATATACACCAGTTAGTAAAGTATTAAACGTAGAATTTACGAGATGTAGATTAGAGAGAAAGGCTACATGAGAAGCCATAACGCTGCTTTACCTGCTTCGTAATAGACAGTTAAATGCTGTATATATTGTTATCATTTCTTAACTGTTTACAATTAATATTCATTTCCAAGTTACTCTTGCATTTTCATCGTAAAGGTCTTTGATCTGGCAACTTTTATGATGGCATTTGACGACCTCGCAAAGCAGGTATAACCGTGGGTTGTAAATAATTGTCCAGGTTTCGGAACAAGAGACGTTTTCAAAATCTAGATAAAGATCGTTTAATGATATTAAAAATAAAGATGGCTTTATGATTGTCGCATCTAAATTATTACAATTTTTACTTTTAATTTGCAATAAAACTGGGAAATTTACACGAAAATTATTTTGTTATGGTCTCTCTTTAGCAATATAACGAGCAAAACAACAATCTCTTTACGCGAATTCCATTTTAAGAGTTGTTATTCAGATATAAAGGATGTGTTATAGCTAGACAAACTAATAAAAGAGTCGTAAATAGTCGCTGACATAGTAAAGAACTGCCTTTAAAAAGTACAGTTTAGAGGGCGGTGAAAGTTTCTTATTATATCAATAAAGCATTTTGATAATGTATTTTTCGTTCATTAATAGTACATTTAATATTTTACGACGAATTAAAGAGGTTGATTTGGATATTATTTCTTAAAAGGCAAGTGGCGTCTAAGCTGTCATACATGCATTCGTGCACTTGTTTCAACCATTTTTATGAGATTGCGGGTTTTGAGAAAAAAGATCTACATAAACACAAAAATACGAAATATAAACATAGTCATAGAAAAAATAAATTATACGATTGAAAAGTTGCTTTGAGGATATCTTGTCATATTCATCTCTAAGGAAATATATAAAAATAGTAGAATTCAAAACACAGAGATACTAAGTCAATCCATATATTCAATAGGGGAAACCCACAGATAAAATATACAAGATGAACACAAAATATTAAAGTGATGGCGATATACAAAAGAGGAAATGCCTTATACCAAACACAGAATAATAAAGTGATGGAGATATATTGTGTTGTGTTGTGTTTTTGTTTTGTTTTCCGTCGTCTTGTGTACCTTATATTGCAGGTTTCTCTGGATTGTTCATGTTTGATTGTCCCTGCGGTATTCTCTTAACTTTATATATAAAAGGACAAATTCAAGATATAATAAGAAGAATTTGAAGGCATCAAAAGGGGTAATCAGAAGATGAATAAACAACACAATGATATACAAAACACTATGCAGAAAACTTAGGGCCGTGCAACACTAACTCCAACAAAAAAACGGAATGGCACCGTCGATTTACTCTAGTTACGAACACGGTGATAAGTCATGAATGAGGAAAGGACAAGGAAGTGCTTGAGACAAGTATAACACATCAGTGGTCATTTCTGATACAGATATTCCATAACCGTCAACCAAGTCATAGTTGTGACCGTAAAACTATTGAAGTGATGACTTCAACTTAACTAATAGGAATCATTGGTTCAGTAGCCTCCTTGTTACCAGCAACCCTCCATCAAGGACATCTTGATAGGAACCACCACAAGCTCTGAAATATCGTATAAAAAGAGAGAGATATATACTCCATATGTAGGTACTGCTGGAATGCTGCTACATATAAATAGAAAGTTCACAATGGGAAAATTAAAATCATCTCTTTTGTTGTAAAGTTTCGTTCTTAACCAGCCACCGCTGTTAATTTCAAGGTGTAGGTCAAGGTATGAAGCAGACCTAGCTGTATTTGTGGTATCCTTTAAATCAAGCTCAATGGGATAGATGCGATCAACAAAATCACAAAAACGTAGAATAATTTAGCGAAGGACATCACCTATATAACAGATCGTGAAATTAAAGTGTCGGGATATCTTCTTTTCGTTTTTCTTGAGAAGCCCCTGTATGATGTCTGCCTCATGGGATTAAAGGAACAAGACCAATGCAAAGTTAATAAGCCTGTAGAGATATACAAAAGGGAAAACAAATAAAATAAACAAAAGAAATACAAAGTTAATAGACTGATGAGGATAAACAAAAGTGAAAAACCCGATGTAATAAACAAGACATAGATTGAATTAGTAACACAATGAACAAATACCATACGGGAAAGTCCATATATGATAAAGAAGAAAAATACAGACGTACTAAAGTATTAAAGATATACAAAAAGGAAAAGTCAGATATAATAAAGAAGAAAGGACATATTATTTATCCAATGGAGATATACAAAAGTGGGTACAATGTATAATAAATATAACATACACATAATTCATAAGGCAACTAGTGATAAACAAAAAGGGAAAACACCAAAATAATAAACAAAATATATCCTGAATAAACATAAATCAATGGTGATATATAAAAAAAGCGGGAACTTCGGATATTAAAAACAAGGCAAAACAGAAATACCAAATTAATGAACAAATACAATGAATATAATAACGACAGTGTGATCAGATTAAAAACTAAAAGTTTTCATTGCAGAACTTCATTTAATATTTATTATATGGAATGTCGGCATCATCATTAAAGTATTTCCAGGTCAACGACCAATGGAAAATACTTATAATTAATATGAGTTCCATATCAACAACCAGTGGAATGTACTTATACTTCATAAAAAAACAAATACAGTTAAAACTTTTCAATTCTTGTTATCACACAGCCGGCATATGATATAACAATAGTTCGTTCGTTTTATTTAAAGAACTATTTTACTTTTATACAGTTTTAGTAGAAAGGTACCTTAGTTCCAATCGACATTAAAGTGGATAATTACATACATTTATGTAGTTTTTTAATATCGTTTACTTTTTATTTGGTGGTTTCTATTCCTAAGCTATTTGTTTGAGAGTCATATGGTTTTGATTTGTTCATAAACGTTGTACATGGTTGATTGTGTTTGTTTTCTAGAGTATTTGATATTATCATTGATACTGATAAGCTTTCAGTAATAAGATATCACATCTAACGCATAATGATTAGTGTTTGTCACGTTTAGTAAGTATTAACCGTAACCACAACACCAACCACTAATTAAAAGTGCATTCACCCCGTCTTTAAGTGTGGTTCGTGTTGCTCTATCTTTAATTTTCTATGTAATGTTATGTAGATCGTTGTTTGTCCTTTTATCTTTTGCCATTGTATTGTCTGTCCTTCGATTTACGGCTTCTGATTACCTCTTTGGTATCTTTAAACTTTAAAAACTTTTCTTATAGCCGACGTGTTAAATATCCTGGAACTGAAATGTAATATTAAAACTATTAACATGTATAGTATAAGGTCAAATAGTATACTTTGTGATGACGCAGAATAAAAAGTTGATTCCATGAAAATATGCAATTTTGAATACAATTCTTTCAACGAGTTATAATTCAAATGTTTAGTGCAAACATGAATCCATGTTTCATATAGAATATATTTTGCAAGTGTTCTTAGAAAAGGTTGAAGATACCAGGGAGGGGTATACAGAAATTGTAATCGAATAAGGGTAATAACAAAATTACCGAACACAGAGCAATCTTCCAAAGGGAAATTCAAAACTCATAAATCAATAAACAGACAAAATCAGTCAACAACCGGGAAACTGGAAGGACGATCGAAGGACGATAACCAGAAACAAACTGTAAATCGAAGGACAATGAAAAAACAATTTCTAAACACAACACAGAAAGGTAAAGATTGAGCCAAACAAACTCCATTAAGACATGTAACTGAGTGAACAGCATTGTTGTAATGAACGAAGAGCCCTTATCTTGATCTTTATGATTGAATTATGAAATTCTCCGCCACACAAAAGTTGTCATATGTATAATATTACTTCTATTAAAGAGTGTATATACTACTAACATTAAATAAATATATACATGCAACACTATATATAAAAAGTTAACACTCTTCATCTCAATTGACAGAGATAGATACATTTAGATTCATGATTTGTTTCTTAAATATACAGTGGAACCTGTCTAACCCGACACACCAAGGGACCAGGGATATGTGTCGGATTGTACAGGATGTTCGAATACTCAGGTGTTATTTAGTTAACAGAACTACTTTTGGACCATACATTATTGTCGGATGTCACAGGATGTCTGAAAACTCAGGTGTCGGATTGAGCAGGTTCCACTGTAATTACAAGGACCATGGTAGGTATAACAGCTACTTTGTAAGTCTGTTTATTATATTATTTACAATTTACGTTTAAATACCCCCTCACTTGCATTCAAAGGATACAAAACATATAATATTATATAATTACACCATTACACTTGCCTATGCTGTTGGCATATTTCTGTTAGAAACTTACAAATACTCTGAAGTTCAACTAGTTCTTCCGTTCGTGAGTCGAGATTCGGTCTGTGTGATCGTATGGTGGTTAAAGTTTCGTGTTCCCCTTTAAATCAGTGTCTATGACAATTTCGCATTGTAAGGTGTACTCGATACAGTATTATGGCATAATACTCGTCAGTGACCACTAGACATATTCCCAGGTACTCGGGTTTCTCCACTAAATTAGACCGCCACGATAAAATTGATAGAGGAAAATCCGCTAAAATGCCATACTCCTTCAATCCTTATATATTGAAACGTGCCTGTTTTTAAAGGAATTCAATTGTCTTAAACAAATTCTTCTTACAAATGACGATTGTGTAGTACTTTCAAGATGGATTATTGTAGTATTTACAAACCGTCGATATCAATGCATACAGATGCGCATATTCATGATGAACAAAGAATTACAGTTGTGCAGAACACATTACGCAATTAATAAAATCATACATTCATTAAAAAGAATGTCTAGTGATGAAAGGTACAACAATTAATGTGTGTAGTATCAACTGTAAAAATACAACAGTTATTAATTTGTTATTTTTGACATTTATAGGAATCAAAGCATATTATTTCATCCCTCTAACAACCCAAGCCAAACATAAAAATTGAGGTTTCTCGACTATTGAATACTATGGAATACGACTATGTATCGTATATTTCTTATTTATTTCTTTACGATTAAAGTAGATATCTTGTTTACTTATTGTGTTATTTCTCTCTGTTTGTATGTATTTCAATTGTATTGACAAATGTTGTCGACAAGGAAATTAATACAAAGCAACCACACATGTATTTTGTTTTGTTGACTCTTGCCCTGACTTTCAGTTTTATATTGTTTTGCTACTGATTTACGTACTGAGAAATTGTTTGACTCATTCTTAAGACACTTTTTTGCACTAAAACATATATTTCCTAGAATTAATTCATTCGCGCACGTGTAAAAATATATTTAATGTTCACACCTTTTCCCTGTTATCTACTAACTCATCTTTTATTATGAAGGGTAAATATGTTTCAGGTACTTTGAACTTTATTTTTATTTTTGTAATAGTATTAAGCATCGCTAAATTAAAGACGAATTGTAATAATGATATGAATGATTTCCCAATAGGAACCCGGCACGCCAAAAGAAGTACCTGAGATATATACATACATAAATTTATGAGTTTTGGTGCTTAAAGTCAAGTTTTCAATATCTGTTATCCTCATGATGCAAAGTCGTAATATCTAAATTACTGAACATCAAAGAAAATAAAAATGAGCGATTGTTCAAAACAAATAACAATAAGCATAATTATATAATATACACAAGACGTCTGTTAGAGGTGTGTCCTCAATAATAATACAAAACGATAAAAAAATAATGGTATCCTTATAACTTATGAAACAAGTAATAATAGTATAATAATTGGGAAGAAGAGGTTATGTTGAAGAGGTACATTATATATCATACATTATACTACAAAATTCTTATTACAGGCGACGAAAGTGTTGTCTTTTCATGATTATAATTTCAATAACTTGTTTAAGGTCTAGAAAAATGACGTGCTTAATTTTCAAAACACTTTGTACGATGAGAAATTCGATCAATTAGAAGTAAATACATGGTAAATTTGAGACTGTTAGACTGGTTGTCACTTGTTCTGTGATAGCAAGTATTTCCTAATTATCAGACTGTTTTCAACATGCTAGTAGTCTTGTTTTCAGCAAGAAGGTGTACTTAGTGAAAACTCAAATTTGTTCCGCTGTCACAACGCTTTTTATTCTTTGTTATTTCAATTGAATTATATGTACCAACATAGACGCACATGAAGACGATAACAGCATAATTGTGGATATTGATATCGAATCATCGAGAAGATGTCGACCGAAGAATAACTATTAGATGGTGGATTACAGTATTACAAACATTTTAAAAAGATACACAGTTCAGAACGCTTTTGTATGATATACTTATTAATGCTTTCATCCCTTCTGACCAGGTGTCTTGATTCTACGCTACAAATATATCTGAAGATATTTTAGATATTATGCAACGAATGATAATGATCACAGCAATATTCGACAACAAAACCTCTCACAAAAACACCTCAGCGATAGATAGAACTTCCAAAACACTGAAATAACAATATACTAGTATATATTTTTTATATGTTTGAGACACGTGTAGAATATATAATTTCAAGAAGTAAGTAAATAGACAATACAATTCATCAAGGTCAGAACGAAATAAAACTAGAGTACTACCAGGTGGTCCAGAAGTGCTACATCTCACATACGTCGTTCGAGACTTCCTCTTTCCACAAACAGTTTTATTGCAGTAGTGATTTTGAAAACAAAACAAATGTATATACATATTAAACTGGAAACATCGAGCAACTCGTAAGGTTGACTTGGTTGAAGGTTACTGAATATCTTTGCCATGACAGACTACTGATATGCTCCATTTGTCGTAGGAACCATCCGTTCTCCTTTCCTCTGACTAATCACCGACTTGACTTTCAACAAGATGACGAATGCCAGTACTGGAGCAGAAATTGATTACAATTGTACAAAGGTTTTTGTGGAGATTGCATTGGTCAATCTTTAGTTTTCTGTGTAGTAAGTGTAGTATTGTGTTTTATGTCCTTTTCTGTTTAAGATATGGTGTTGTCTGTTATTCGATGTGCGGTTTCTGATTAAACCTTGTGGTATCATCAACCTTTTCTTAATATATTTGCCTAACAAAAGCACGTTTAAATGCATTTCATTATGAATTTACTTTTATTATTATTTTTTTTTAAATTCCGATGTTTTAATGCCATTTTCAGTCAGTTTCATTCATATCCCTTCTTGTGATTTAATATATATCTTTAAACTAAACATTATGTCAGATGATGTATTTCACATTTTCAAATTCGCAATTTCATGTTTTATCAAGTTGAATTAGTTCTTTGCTTCGTTATAGAAAGAAGATATTGTGCTAAAACCTATGTCTAAAAAATCGTAGTGTCTGAAACAAATTTTATTTCCTAAGAAAATTTCAATGATAATTATGTTCTCTAATTTCAAAATCCTTTTAATTTTAAATTAACTCATACATTAGAAATCTGAGACACCTTTTTAAGGCCTTATACTACTCTTTATGATAAACGAAGAAAATTTCCAGTATGTCCAAAAAAAATATTTTCCATCGCGTATTGTTCTTGTGATTTAGACAATAATTTGACCTTTCAATTTACACAGACTTCGGTCCTAACAAATAACAAATTTATGACGCTTTTAAAAGAATGTACTATATGGCGACAAATGAAATATACAGAGTTTTGTTTATACTGTACATGTAATTAGTTCATTTACTGACTATAAAAGGGTGTGCATGTAAACCTTTGCTTTATACCTCTAGTAGAAGTATAAAGTCTCTTTGTAAAACTTACCACAATAGACACTGGCCGAACAGGGAACACACAGAGACTCATAAATGGAAATTAAAGTACAATATCAAATGTTTTTGCATTTTTGTGTGTAAAGTTAAGAATTTTGTGAATACACGACATTGCATTGATCTAGACCCGGATCTTTTTTATGGAAACGCAAAAAGCGTTACAGGGACAAAAACCAGTAATCACTGGAACTGTAAGTACTTGTTTTACACAAGTTATGGCTATAAGTACACAAACATTAAGTGGGAAAATTTAATATTCCATTAAAAAATACGCCAAAATATTTTACGGCGGGAAAATTGCACTACATTTAAATCAGTGGCAGGAAATAACATCAGATTTTTACATTCTGAACTGTGTAAAAGGATACAAAATTGAATTTGAAGATCAACCATGTCAATTTAATCTTCCAAACCTATAAATTTTAACAGTCGTGAGAAACTTATTGTTAATCAAGAGATTGAGAAATTACTTTCTGTTAATGTAGTCGAGAAAACAGATTCGCTTTGTACAGATGAATTTGTATCTAATATTTTCTTGCGGCCGAAGAAAAATGGCAAATTTCGAATGATATTAAATCTGAAATCTTTAAATGAATGTGTAGAATATCATCATTTTAAGATGGAAACTTTGAAATCTGCAATTAATTTAGGGACAAAAGATTGTTTTTTCGCCTCAGTTGATTTGCCTGATGCATATTATTCATGTATGGTTGATAAATCAGACAGAAAATTTTTGAGATTTATATGGGAAGGTGATACCTGTTTGCCAAATGGTTTAGCAACTGCCCCTCGCATTTTCACAAAAATTATGAAACCTGTTTTTTCGACATTAAGGAAACAAGGACATGCCAATGTATCTTATATTGATGATAGTTTACTTATTAGCAAATCAGAGGCAGAATGTGTAGAGAATATTAAAGAGACAGTGCTACTTTTGGACAAACTGGGATTTACGGTTCATCCTGAAAAATCTGTTTTATATCCTACAAAATTAATTTAGTTTTTAGGTTTTTGGATCAATTCTGCTGAAATGGTAGTTTCTTTAACTTGTGAAAAGGCTGAGGCCATAGAAACATTGTGTAAACAAATAGTAGAGGAAAACACAATAACTATTAGGAAATTTGCACAGTTAGACCGTGTTTACATTAAAATAAATATAGATCGATCTAAAATAAATCGATCTATTTTAGACCGCTTCCCGTTTACATTGGTTTTTACTAAATCGATCGCGATCGAACTAAAATAAACCGATGCGTTTACACTAGGCTTGTAAAGACAATTACACTGACCTAGATAACATGATCTATTTTTATAGATGGTGAACAGAAAACAGAAATTTCCCGCACTCCCCGCTTATTTTCAGGGCTAGAATCATGGGTGAATTGGTAGCATTGGAATTACGTGTTCAGTGTTTGATTTTTTTTCTTCTGTTTTCTTTCGCAAATGTTCAATCGTTCTTCAGTTGTGAGAAAAAGACATGAGAGAAGCAGCAGATTAATGAGACTGAAGATAAGGCAAAAGCAGCAAAGATTAACAATTTATCAATTCAGGAAGTTGGCGCAAAGACGAAAGGAACTATTTATGTGTTTGCTTAATTTCACAAAACGTACAGTAGACAGCACAATATGGGTAATGCTTCTGCCATTTTTCCAAAGGAAATACACGTGTTGTTTATATTTAACACGTGTGATTTTGGCGCCACGCATGTGCATTTATAGTTTCAGTTTATATTAGATCCATCTTTCGCGTTTACACTATATACTAGATCGATTCATTTTAGATCGATCTTTTTAAAACCACCTCGGGAAGTGGACTATTTTAGATAGATCCCGAATCGATCTAAGGCGTTTACACTTGTGTAAGATCGATCTATTTTGAACCGATCTCCCTTTAGATCGATCTAAATCTGCAAGTGTAAACACGGTTTTAATTGGTAAACTGGTTGCAAGTGAACCAGGCGTTACATATGCACCTTTGTATTATAAAACATTAGAAATAGAAAAGGACTAACTGGTTGCAAGTGAACCAGGTGTTACATATGCACCTTTGTATTCTAAAACATTAGAAATAGAAAAGGACTGTGTTTTAAAAGAAAGTTCTGGTGATTTTGATAGTTCTATCACGGTCTCAAATAAATCACTACTTTGTATACAGTGGTGGATAGATAATGTGACTAATAGTTCTAAGTCTTTAGAGATTGATGATCCAATTTTAGTTATTAAAAGTGATAGTTCTATGAAAGGTTGGGGATGTTTCAATGAAAATACAGGCGAATGTGCTCAAGGGTTTTGGAACCACAGCGAAAAACAGTGCCATATTAATTATTTGGAATTAAAAGCTGGTTTTTTGGGCATAAAAGAATTTTGCTCTACTTTAACAAACTGTCATGTAAAGTTGTACATGGATAATACTGTAGCAGTAACCTATATAAACAAAATGGGTGGGAAAATTGAGAATTTGAATGATTTAACCAAAAAATATTTGGATATGATGTATGAATAAAAATATATGGCTGTCAGCTAGTCACATAGCAGGTGTAGACAATATAGAGGCAGATATTTTATCCAGAGATAAACATTCTGATATGGAATGGATGTTGAATAAAGGAGTGTTTGATAAAATACAAGGTATTTATGGGGTATGTGACATTGACCTTTTTGCATCAAAACATAATAAACAATTGCCTAGATACAGTTCTTACATGCCAGACAAACATGCACATGTGATTGATGCTTTTAGTGTTAACTGGTCACATATGAAATTAGATATATTTTGCCCTTTCAGTGTAATGACTCAGGTATTAGCCAAAATAGAGAGGGACAAATCAGAGGCAGTATTAATTGCACCGATATGGGCAACACAGACTTGGTTTCCCAAATTACTACATCTCATTTGCCAGGTTTCTTACATTCTTCCCAAAAGGACGGACTTATTAATCCTACCGCACAATCCAATGATGAGACATCCTTTGGAGAAGATGAGATTAGGAGTTTTTCGTTTATCCGGGAATCAATTAAAAGTGCAAACTTACCAGAAGACACTCTTAAAATTATATGTGCATCATGGAAAGATTCCACTGCAATTTTGTTGTGAAAAACAAATTAATCCATTTACGGCAAATGTGAAAAATGTACTGATGTTTTTGACTAAACTTTTTAAGTCAGGTTTAGGATATAGTAGTATAAATACGGCAAGATGTTCTTTAACATCATTTTTATCTTTAGATAATAGTACTAGTTTAAGTTCCAATATTTTAGTACGTATGTTTATGAAAGGCATATTTACTTTAAGACCAACTTTACCAAGGTATAATGTTACTTGGGATGTTAACAAGGTTTTGAATTATTTGCAAAAACTGTCTCCACTAGAATCGTTATCTTTATTAGAACTTTCACAAAAATTATTGATGCTACTTTTATTGCTGTCTGGCCAAAGAGGGCAGACTATTCATTTGGTTGATGTAAAAAATATTTTTATAGATGCAGGAAATGTAAAGATTATTTTTGGCGATTTATTAAAAACTTCCAAGCAGGGAAAACATTTAGCTGAATTAAATTTTTCTGCATTTCCATCAGATAAGAATTTATGTATTTTGGAAATTTAAAGTATTTTTTACAAAGAACTTTTAAAATCAGAACTGAAAGTAATTCAGTTGTGACAAAACTTTTCTTGACTACACAGAGACCATATAAGGCTGTCAGTAGAGACACAATATGTAGATGGACTAAGAACATTTTACATAAGTCAGGTATAGATGTAAATATTTTTAAACCTCACAGTACTAGGGCTGCATCTACAACTGCTGCTTTTTCTGGTAAAGTTCCTTTAGCAACAATTTTGAGAACTGCTGGTTGGCAGAAAGACTGTACATTTAGAAAATTTTACAAGAAACCTATTGTAGTTGATAAATCATTTAGTGAGAATTTGCTTATTTCCTATGCATGAATAGTATGTGTTGATATTGAATATACATGTAGTTTAGAAAAATATAATCATATATACATATACTGATTTGAGTATTTTGAAAGGCTGTTTATTTGGAAATTGAATTCATCAACTCTAAAGTCTCATTTAAGCCTGAGGTACCCAATTGG
>MJUT01001780.1:122532-133824 GCA_002080005.1 Gigantidas platifrons | reverse complement strand
TGAACACACATATACAACAGCGCTAACTTTCCTGGCTTGGTACAAATAAATACCCTGAACACACATACAACTGCGCTAACTTTCCTGGCTTGTTACAAATAAATACCCTGAACACACATATACAACAGCGCTAACTTTCCTGGCTTGTTACAAATAAATACCCTGAACACACATATACAACAGCGCTAACTTTCCTGGCTTGGTACAAATAAATACCCTGAACACACATATACAACAGCGCTAACTTTCCTGGCTTGGTACAAATAAATACCCTGAACACACATATACAACTGCGCTAACTTTCCTGGCTTGATACAAATAAATACCCTGAACACACATATACAACTGCGCTAACTTTCCTGGCTTGGTACAAACACTGCAACAAAACAAGGACAAAGTTAAACCAGTTGTATGAGCCTAAACCAGGGTAAAATACGAAAATTCAAAGAGAATGTTGAATCCAAATCCTGCAAGACAGATCAATAAATCAAAAAGAAACAAAAACAACAGGCGTTAGAATAAGACAAAAGTAATTTGAGGTGTTGTTATTTTAAACTTGAAAACAAATTCATTTAAATGAGATATAATAATATACCATTCTCAATTTAACAATGAAAATATAAGGCCAATAAACATTATTTCATCAACAGCTGTTCCATTAATTCTAAATAGTAAGACAATGTAAAACTAAACAGTCTTTGATGGAAAATAAGCATAAAATATAAAATAACACATTGTTCATAGCATGAAGGCATTATTAAAATAACAATTGAAACTTCATGCAATATTAAAAACACTAATATATAATTTTTACAATGTTCGTTTGAAAATTGAATAATATAACCAATAATTAAAATAATGTGTCGTTTCCACATTCCACATGAGTACAAAGGCATACCAAAATATATCATCACAATTTCTGAAACTTTTTTCTCTCAAAATTTCGCCATTTAACAAGAAACAATGGATAAAGACCTATAAACCTCTTATTCTAATGGAATAGACGTTAGAGAAAACCGAAGTGGGAATCAAGAATGGACAATATAGAGACACAGGCAACTACGGACACAAGATACAGACCAAACAAGCTAACAAAACATGACACACAACACAGAAAACTAAGAAGATGAGCATAATGGACCCCACCAAAAAATAAAACAACAACACATGGGGTGAACCCAGGTGCTCGCAAAGGGTAAGTAGTTTCCTTTTCTTATCAGACAGTCGCTGAGTTGCTCATATAGTCAAGCCCGGTAACAGTATTGTCTGTGATAGAGGAAAGAAAGAGAATCGACATAAAAGGCAAAAGATTACTTGTCATGTGAGAAATGGATATTATGAAACGATCAACCAGTTCGTGATAATGACAAGAATTTGTGTAGAAATGACTTCAACCTAGGATCAACGTAGTCTTGTTTGAGTAGCCTTTGTGTCAGCAGCTGAGCTCTGTCCAGAAAATCACTGTTGTTTATTTTTCCCATTTAATAATAGTATTTACAAAGTTCTGTTTTGTCTAGGGATATGATGCGAGAATAACTTCATTTTTGTTTGTTTTGTTTGTAGATACATTTGTATGTCACTTCAGAATAGAGTTTTATAATTCTCTTTAACACTCCGATGTGAGCTACATGTAATCTATGCTCTATATATATACTTACTCAGAAAGCTGTGTTACTTTACGTCCTTTACATACCGGAAATAAAACATAAAGCATACAAAGAATATTTAGAATATATGAGGAACCAACCATTCGACTATTGCGTCTGCAGAGTTTCTGCATCTACAAATTAAGATGAGTGTTATTCAACTTAGACACCAGACATCTGTCCAGCTGAAGGCCAGGTTTATATTTGAAACTCGATCTGGTCATCTGTTGCTTGGTGCAGCGTTTGACTTTACTGTCAATAGTTGTCCTTCAATTCTGGGGATGGTTTAGTCTTTTTAAGAATATCTATAATAATACAGATGAAGCTTAAATTGTCGTTAAATTACAACCAGTACATTATTTCTACACATAGTGGTGGCAATTAAAGGAATACAATTTAGCTTACATAGTAAGAAACAATAAAGAAACACGTGTCCAATCATTTACAAAACTTATTGAACTAATTTTCAAGAGATGATAAAAAAGTAAAGTGAAAATATAGAGAAACTAGAACCTGTCATTAATAGTAAATTATGTTTTCCAAAGAAATCAAAAATTATTCAAACCATGTACTAATATATTGCAATTGAATACCCGATATATTATGATTTTATTAGTTTATGAATTTGAAATATTAGAAAGGAGATTACCATTGAATGATTAATGATTCCAGTATGTATTACAATGCATGTTGCTCCATGTCAACTGAGCTTCTTTTATGCCTTTTCACCAAGGATTGCACAAATGGGTGCAAACTCGTGATAACTGTTGACAATCACAATAGTCAAGTATGATTAATTATATAACACGATCAAACAATCAATCTAATAAATGGCTGATCTTTTTAATGTATTGATTGATTTTACAAGGCTCTCTAATCATGTTTAAGTTCTTGTAGTTTATAGTACAAATATGGAGGATAATTTCTAATTTTTAACTCCAATTTGTCTCAGTGCTCAAATAACTTTATACACTGCTCTTAATATATAAAAATTATTTATATCAGTTTCATTTTCCTTATTAGTCCATTCACGTCGATGATACGATATTTATGCTATGTTATTGACAATGGAAGAAACGAAATTATTGGTATGTGTTTATTTCTCTGTTTACCATACAAAGGACAATAGAGAATTATTCTGTATTAGTGTTCTCTACAGATACAAACAAACAGCCACACTAAGACAAAATAAACAACAACATCGAAGAAACTCGCGGGAAAACTGCCACAACAGGCGGAAATATGATCACGTGCTCTAGAAGGGTTAGAATTTCCAACAACGCTAATGACATTGATTAATTATCAAAAGGCACAGACAAGCCCAGATTTTGATAATTTTAATACAGTATTCAGTTCCTACATAATATGCTTTATCGAAACTATGATCAACCACCACCCTTCCAATATTGGTAACCGTAAGTTCCTTGGTTTACCTTCTAATATTGGTAACGTAGGCTCGTTGGCTCACTTGGTGACCGTAGGATCGTTGGTTTACTTGCTCCCAGTGACTTTTAATTGGATTATTTGACTTTCCAATATTTTGACCGTGAGAGTACATGATGAAGGTAATTTCAGTCCAGAAACGCCTCATGCGGACGAAATTAGATATCTACGATTTAGTACCATTCGTGATAACCAATCACTTGTACTTTTCACATAAATAATTGACTTCTATTACAGTTGGCAGTGGTATTTCCATTTAACATTCATTTGTTCATATCTCTTTATCATCAATCTGTTCTTTTAGTAAACATCTCATCAATCAAGAGACAAAAAGCAAAATAAAACTATATACGACTTTACAATGACGTAATAATTACAAATGTATTATAAATTGTCTACGCTTATCTATCACATTCTGTGATTCTTTTGCGCACAGCTGAACAAAAAGGTATTAATACTACGGAGGCTATGAACGCATTGTGAAGCTCGTACTCGTTAGATAACAGTCTCAAGTGTTTTGGAGGCCTACTGCAGAGTTAAATAGAATTATATTTTTCTAGTTTTGACATTTCTATGATTATGTTTTTGTGTATCGTAAATCATTTCGTAGATTAAAAAAATTACCATTTTGTATTTATTCACGGATATCATATATCAAAGAATAAATTTCGATACCACGTCGAGAACAGCGTTTGGTGAGAAAAAGATAAACTATATATCATATTTTCTAGTAATAAAACATGGGTCTGCATAAGTGTTAAAAGCCATGAAGAAGTTCTGATTGGGTAAATTGATAGAAGTAAATGAGTTTTCAAATACGTATTTTAGTTTTAAAGCCATAACGTGTTGCAATACTTATCATACTAATCTTGTTTTCTCAAGAGCTAATATAAAGCTCATATGAAAAACGGGAAGCACTGATTGAACCAGTTAATCAATTTTCTTGTCTTGATGAACACACATGTGCATTACAGATATAAGAATTATTTATATGCATAATAATAAACATAAATTACAAGATGAAAATATATTTATAACTGTTTTTTAACCATAAAGTACAACAATGTCAGAATAAAGTAGATAAATTAAAAAACTTTATTTCACTTATACAATGGCCTTAACTACCATCCAATCTTTTTTTTTTACACGTGTTGAAAACAATCTCATTTATTTTTACACACAAAAAAAACCATAGAAATAATTATGACATTTTTTGCTAATAAATGTCATGTTTATACTTGTTTTCTCTGAGCATATAATTAACTTTTCAGGAATGGAGATATTTAAATAAAAATGTCAATACTATAACGAAATATTATCTTTACCAAGTAAAATGTATATGTAACATATAGCACACATTTGTATTACTAAATATATTTGTGTTTTAGGCGTCGTGTCAAAATCTAATTTTAAAATAAAAATGTCATCTGATTGTGTTTATTAACAGTCCAGCGAATTGATGTCCGATTCCATAATATACAAAAAATGCATTATATCTTTATAGATGCAATGACACTTCATATTTCTTTATTAAAAATAAATTCTTCTGCTTATCATTTACCTGCCAATTATACTGACTCAAAAACCTAACTGGTCGTAAATTTTAAGTAGAAGCCTAGTCATGAAAACAATACAGCGTAAACATTTAAGACAAACATATCACAGCATTCCTACACATAATACTGGAAGAAACAAGGTCATGTAAAGTAATTCGATTTTCAACCAGTAATTCAATTTTCAACCATATGATGAACATGAAATCAAAACCCGAAATAAATAAATACAACCAGGATTTATTACATGTATTTTTTTTAATTGTTTTGTACATAATTTGCACTATATTCCATGAACATGTGATCATTTTCTTAAATTAATAATAATATGCAGCCAAAACCATTTCTTTTTATTTGCAATATTGAGGACAACCGATTTCAAAATTTAAAGAATACCATGTGGATATGTTGTCAAGGTTTTAAGTAGCATATTGTAAGATTTTCGATTTTCTATTATAGACCAATGCACCATATCCAGAATTTTATCAAATTAAGGAAGACAAATTTAAATACGCTCAGACTGCTAATTACATTGTTTTGGTTTAGTAACTGAGTAATGTCACTTTACAATATATAATTGTGAAGCAGGGAAACGTACCATTCCGGAAAACACAGTCTCGATCACTGATTGTGTAAGTGGTAGTCATGTCCAATCATGTTGTTGTTTTAATTTTATTCAATAAAGGTTAGAGAAAACCAATGAGAAAATCAAGAGTGGTGAATCCAGAGACATCGATAATGTCGGAAACAAGACACAGAAAGAAGAAAAAAAAAACACAACACAGAAAACTAAAAAGATGAACAACACTGACCCCACCAAAAACACAACACAGAAAACTAAAGATATGAGCAACACGACCAACCAAAAAACACAAGACAGAAAACTAAAGAGATGAGCAACACGACCCGCCAAAAAAACACAACACAGAAAACTAAAGAGATGAGTAACACGACCCACCAAAAACACAACACAGAAAACTAAAGAGATGAGCAACACCGATCCCACAAAAAACACAACACAGAAAACTAAAGAGATGAGTAACACGACCCACCAAAAAAACACAACACAGAAAACTAAAGAGATGAGCAACACAGACCCACCAAAAAACACAACACAGAAAACTAAAAAGATGAACAACACCGATCCCACAAAAAACACAACACAGAAAACTAAAAAGATGAACCACACCGATCTCACAAAAAAACACAGCACAGAAAACTAAAAATATGAACAACACCGATCCCACAAAAAAACACAACACAGAAAACTAAAAAGACGAACAACACCGATCTCACAAAACAACACAACACAGAAAACTAAAAAGACGAACAACACCGATCCCACAAAAAACTGGAAGTGAATCCAGGTGCTCGTCAACAGTAAGCAGTATGTAACTGCATGGGTAAATATATATCATTTACTTGTATGTGGCAGTAGTCAGTGAAGCTGTTGTATATATGCATAATAATATGGATTTGAAATGTTCAATAATTTTGTATTTTTTTTTTAATTTTAGGTGGATATGACACATTCGTTCACAATTAACTTTAAACAATATTTTTTATTTTTTCATTATATATTTTTCACTTATTATTATTATTATTATTAGTAAGCGAGTGCTTGTATTCAACACCAACGTATTGATGTTGTTTTTTTAGTTCTGTTTTGTTTTTGGTTTTGTTTTGGTGTTGTGCTGTTTTGTTTTGTTTGTTGCTTGTTTATATATATTTAATGTTAAATAAATTTAACTCAATGATAATGTTATTGGTCATTGATTATCTAAAGCATAATGTTTGCCGTAAAAACATTCTTAAAATAAATGTATAAGCTGTCAGTTATATTTTTGATTGATATCATTTTTGGTTTTATTATTTTTTTTATAGTATAATGCAATGTTTCCGGAAATTATTTTGACAATTCACTATATTTTTGGGAGGGGGTTCCGCTACTTTCCATGTAAAAAAAATTGACGGAAATCTTATTTTTTTAAATCAAACCTGTATTTAGAGAAATATTTCGAAACGGAAAATAATACATTACAACTTAAGATTGTTTTTCTTTAATACTTACTGGTAATTAAAACGTGTATCAATTTAGCTGAATTGATATATAACATAATTATTAAGCGGTAAAGTAGATTAATTATTTTTTCCGCGAAAATATATCAAACGCATTAATATATATAAAGAGTTCAAAACAATCATAATACATATTTCTGTAACAAATTCATCATTTTGAATTACATAGAATATCAGAAACAATTCATTTTTACAAGTTCGAAATAATTGCTTTAAAAATGTTATTACAAAACAACTTCATAGTATAATGAGTCGAGTTAAATTAGCCTCTTATGAGTTGTGTTGGCTTCGTAGCATCTGGTATATTGATCACCATCTAAGTCGTTTGAATGACAGAACGTTACACAGCTTGATAGATTGGTTGTTGTGTTTTTGAAATCCTATGCTTTTTTATCAGACAGAAGTCTTTTGATGCAGATAGGCGGTCCACACAGTATGGTAATTGAAAGACGTCGGTTAAGCAAAAATACTAAATGAACACTTTGAGAAGCAATGTGGATATTTCATTAAGAATTAAACGAAGCAATACATTGTTCTCCTGTAGTAATATAGATGATTTCGTCTCTGTCATTATAAGAACCATAGCAGACGTAATTTCAATATTTAGCTTCCAAATTACCCAATAAATACTATTTTCTTGTGTAATTGGAGATGTTTAAAGAAAAAATAACAGGTTTAAGATGCTGAACGATGGGAAATGTTTTAAGGTCAATTAGGCAAATTTGAGAGTTTCACTGCAGCGGAAATGCACCAAATACAAAGGGACAATTTGCGGTAATGATATGATATTCATTACAAAAGCAAACAACACCTCTATGCTTTTCTCATCAATTTAAGCCAACCCTTGTATTTTACAGTTGCAATTCATTATCATTTTAATAATATATTATTATTTGTTTTGGCAAAAGAATAGTAATTGAAATTTAATTGTTAAAGTTGTGTCGAATCTCTCATTGTGCACCACAAATGAAGCATGTTTGAGTTGCACACTTATGTGTTTGATCCTATGTACAGTATTGTTGGTTTTTGTGCAACCTAATCATATGCTTGTCGTATTTCATTATTTGTCACTATTGAAAGAAACACGTGGAATATTTTGGCTACTATTGTCAAATATATGGAAGAATAAATGAGATATTAGATATAGTCTTTTCTATTTTCTAATTTGCAATTATTTTATTATACAATTACGATCTTATGAAATTCAGATAGCTTCAGTACTTGTATTAGTGTAACAAATATTTTTATATATTTTTTTTAATTTAAATTTCTAATTTTTTAAATGTTATTTTAGTTCTGAAAAATATCCAAAGAAAATATTAATATTAATTGGATGTTTAAAACCATAATAGTTGTAATACTGTTGTGCACACCTGTCTTCCGGTCCTAATTCCGTGGTCATTTTGTATACATGTATTCGCACTCAAAAAACTAAAAAGCCTTGTAAAGTAAATATAATATATTTTTTAGAATATTTGATTTTGTCAAGTTCCATTCTTACAATCCTGGTGAAAATACCGAATAAGTGATAAATATATGAAATAAATGGGTTTTTTTTCGTGTTATAAAGCACGTTGCCTGAAGTACATCAGCTTCGTTTTACCAAAAAAAAAAACAAAAACAAAATACAAGCAAAATCAAAAAAAAAAACGGCGGTCAAAGATAATGTCTTCCGTTTCATAGATGTTTGGGCCTATAAAGCTTGTTATACCCCCACACTTTATAGAAGTGTCTGTACCAAGGAAAGAGGATGGTCATGTATTTGTGTGTGAGGAGTATTGATTTTGCTCTCTTTCTACAATTTGTCTAATGGATTTTGAAATGTTTGAACTGTGAGGTAATTTTAAGTTTTCCAATATATTAATTAACAAAGATATTCTTGCTCATAATATCATCCTCTTGATAATTTAGTGTTTATATAACCGATTGTGGGTGTGGTCTTCATATTATAATGAGTAGGAAATCTCATAATCTCTCATAATCGTGTCAAAACGATGTGCAATAATTGCAATATTGAAAATAAACGGGGAACCAAATTAAGATTAAATTCCTCGTAAAAACGCTAAACGACTGGTACCATCAGTGAACCAGAGCGAACTCATACTTCAACATTCTGTGTAGTCCCTTTTTACATTATTGTTTGTTTGCTTTCTGATTCTAAATAGTCGATTACTCTCAAATCTCTGACGATTTAGGTAATCTCCATTCATCTTCTACTTCAGCTGTATATTTATGAAAGATACTTAGAGAAATACCAGTCGTATTGACTTAAATTGACAAACAAGTAATGCTTGTTTCCAAATAAACTGGCTTGTTAGTCCAAGGCTAAAAAAAACAACAAAATATAAAACAGTATGTTGCATGTATTAGAAATGTCGTTCTAATTATACAGGTGTTGACTGTGCTAATTAGTTTCTGGTTTTGTCAGGTTTACAATAGTCTTTTAAAGTTATATTACACAAAACTGCAGATATGTGCAGATTAATTTACATATTAACGAGCTTGCCCTTACTGAAAAGGCCAACTTGTTCCACAGTTTTTATAGTAATCGATAGCTAACACAAAGGCAAGCTATTGATTCAAATCCAGAGACCAGCCAAGGTCTTCTATCACGGCAATCAAATATGGCATAACAAGGTCTCTTTTGTAATATTTGAAATGATATATGCAGTAGGTCGGTTCCGTAAATGTTTTACACTCTTACAAGAACATTAAATCATCGCATTATTATATGTCAGAGTGCAAACTAATTATGTATAATACTAATTATACATGATTTTAATTTGATGTGAGTTAATTTTATGCTATGGTTTTAGTTTTTATTTCGGTGTGTTCTTTCATACTATGTTTCACCACAAATATGTTTGTTTATAAACAATTTTATATTGCGTCGTGTAAACAACTGACGTAATCCACAGACCAAACCCACTATTGGTTTTATAAACACTTAACTTTAAAATGTGGATTGGTGTAACATTGTACAAGAATGTTACTCAACTCCATTACGTTTCATTCCGCCAATAAAGTTTGTTTTCACACAAAAAATGTTAGCGTGTTTGAATGGTTTGACTCCTCATTTTATCGTATACGACTCCATCTTGGCCGGTAGAGGTGATATTTCATTGGATTGTTAAACGCGTCCAATGTAATTTCATTTTACAAAATTATTTTAATTTAAAAAAAAAAACAATGAAGCCTTAAGAAATATACTTTACAAATGTTAAAATAATGATCTGGCCTATTTATTTTTCAAACGGTAAGTAGTTTATTAATTTAGCATTAATACAGGACCATCACTGGTAGTTTTTCCCAACTCTTCTGGCTTTTCACATGTACAACTCTTCTTTCTACGATCCTGAATTAGATTTTGGAGCTGTTTCGACAGCCTAGAATTTTTTTCGTCATTTTAATACCTCGCCAGTTCGTTCTACAACAATTAAGTTAACGAACATACGGATGCATACGCAAAGTTCAACACGAAGGAATAGATCTCTCAAACAGTTGCAAGAAAAGACTATAAACTCTACATTGCAACTGCACATTTCAAGGCACTTTAACAATGGAATATGGTCGTTTTAAAAAGTATTCGAGTGGATGTAAGTACTAGTGAACGTTCTATTTGGTACCGTCATATTTGTATAAAAACAAAGAGTATTCTGTAACTTGTTGTCCTAAAGAGGATGATCTGCAGTATTGAAAGAAACACTGAAAATCATCTTTATTTGCCGAAGATAAAAATCATATTCGCAATAAAAATCAGAATAAACAAAAAACAAAATCATGGATTTAAGTCAACACCGTACCCTATACATGTAGTTAAATTAAACTGATTCCAATTTTGCCAGACAGTATTAGTTAATTTTCGCAACATGTATAGTTTCAATAAATATCTATGACTGACTATTGTAAGACCAATGACATAGGTTTTTGTTAGTAAAAATAACCAACAAAAACAAATAAACCACACAAACAACAGACAAACATATTGGTAAAGAGTTGCCATGTTTAGAGATTAATCTAGAATATTCCCTGAATAGCTTAAATAATTTTTCTTGAAACAACAGCAAGGGTAATTTGAAAGAAAGTTTTGATTCTATTAAATATCTGGTCGAGTTTTTCGGATTCAACAACAAATCATAACAACATGTGACCATGCGTAGTATTAAAAACAACAGCTATGAAATAATTAAACAATGATTATAATAATTGTATGAATAATATACTGTTAATACTGATATGATAAAACAAAAAGCAATACAACATAGCTATCTAATTTAGTGCGCACGACGCGTTTCTGGAAGAACATTCACCAGGTACACTCAAAGTCTGGAATCACCTTCATCAGGTATACTCAAAGTCTGGAATCACCTTCATCAGGTACACTCAAAGTCTGGAATCACCTTCATCAGGTACACTCAAAGTCTGGAATCACCTTCATCAGGTATACTCAAAGTCTGGAATCACCTTCATCAGGTACACTCAAAGTCTGGAATCACCTTCATCGGGTACACTCAAAGTCTGGAATCACCTTCATCAAGTATACTCAAAGTCTGGAATCACCTTCATCAGGT
>MJUT01001780.1:83030-100894 GCA_002080005.1 Gigantidas platifrons | reverse complement strand
TTTTTTATCCCCCCGCGATAGCGGTGAGGGGATATAGTAATAGCGGCCGTCTGTGCGTCTGTCTGTCTGTCTGTCTGTCCATCCGTCACACTTTCTTGTTTACGCGATAACTTGAGTAAACATGGATAGATTTGAATAAATTTTTGCATGTGGCTTGTAATTATCATTATCTTGGATGGGTTCTAACATGGAAATATTTGAATCAAGGGTTTTGGGTGAAATCTTGGTTTTTGGTTGAAAAATCACCAATTTTGAAAATTGTGTCTTGTTTACGCGATAACTTTAGTAATGAATAATTTTTTGTGTGTGGCTTGTAAATATCATTATTTTGGATGGGTTCTTACGTGGAAATATTTGAAGCAAGGGTTTTGGGGGAAAATCTTAATTTTTGGTTGAAAAATCAACAATTTTGAGAATTGAGTCTTGTTTACACGATAACTTGAGTAAATATGGATAGATTTTAATAATTTTTTGCATGTGGCTTGTAATTATCATTATCTTGGATGGGTTCTAATATGGAAATATTTGAAGCAAGGGTTTTGGAGGAAAATCTTAGTTTTTGGTTGAAAACTCACTAATTTTGAGAATTGTCTTGTTTACGCAATAACTTTAGTAAACATGGATAGATTTGAATAATATTTTGCAAGTAGCTTGTAATTATTATTATCTTGGATTGGTTCTAACATGGAAATATTTGAAGCAAGTGTTTTGGGGGAAAATGTTAGTTTTTGGTTAAAAATCACAAATTTTGAGAATTGTGTCTTGTTTATGTGATAACTTTAGTAAACATAGATAGATTTGAATAATCTTTGCATGTGGCTTGTAAGTATGTTATACATTAAGACTGCAAGGCTGCTTTCTATAAATATATAAAACTAAATATTATGCAAATGTGGGGGATACGTCGCGCATTCATGCGCTATGCGATTCTTTTATTTTTTTAACAAAGAACGTCACCATACTTCGAATGTGTTTTAACGTACTTCTTATCAATGGTGTTCACTTCCGGTGAAGCAATTATTTTTACATATTTGTTACATGACATGTAAACAACCAAAGTTGTTTCTTTCATCATAATAATGTCTTTAATTCAAAGCCCAAAACTTACTTCACGAAGAACATCAACAAGTTCATATAAATCCACCACTAACATTACGCTCTCTTTGCTCGCATGGATGTGTTTATTTTGTTTTGTTTGCATTGATTTTTATTACTTTGCAGACAATTGGATGTTATGGCTCTGGTCCACAGAAATAGTATTTCGCGTTTATAGAATAATTCTTGGTTCATGAAGTATGTAGTTGTAGGTAAGAAGAGTTTGAAGATACCAAAGGGGCAATCAGAATCCGTATATCGAAGAACAGGCAACACAATGGTCAAAAGAAAAAAGTACAACAGGACAAACCATGGCCGATTTTGGCTGTCCTGTTTTTGTTGGTTTTCTTGTTCTCAAAAACTTTTGAATTATTTCTAATTTTTGCGTACATGATGACGGTTATTCTAGAAACGCGTCATATGCATTGGATTTGTCATTTATTTTTTTACCGTATTTGCCAAGTCAGGAAAATGAACGATCATGTATTTGTATGTTGGGAGTACCAATTTTACGTCTTTCTACGATTTTTCTACTGGTTTAGTCAGTAACAAACAGAAGCAACACCGTATCACCTAAGTTTTTATGAGTTCTTATATGAGATCGACTGTGTACAATCTGTATTCGACAGACATTGAGAACTCTATAAAGTGTATATTTTCTTAGAAACCAAATATAAACATATTTAAAGTAAGTGTCATGTAAAGATATTACAATGTTCCCAGACATTGACATTATTTCTGCACCCTGTACGGACTTTTTCTCTGGTTTATTAGTGGATATATTTGCTCTGGTATATACGTATGCTGGTGCGCTATGATGTATTAATATATAGGGTTGTTCGAGGTTTAAGTCTACACGATTACCCCACTATACAGGTCTAAATAGTTTCCCGATTGCCAAAGCTATTAGACTGTCCCGGAAAATAAATATATAAGATTGCTCCAGAATATAAGTCTATAAGGTTACTTCGGTATGCAAATTCAATACGGTTACACCTTCTATCAAATCAATACAGTTGTCCTGGTAACCGGGTATATATGGTTGCCCTGGTCTAGACAGGTGCTCAGTATATTAAACGTTATGCGTGTTCATATCGGTAGACATGGCGATTTTAACATCATGAAATACCACACTATGCAATGGTTCTAATAATATACTGATTTCTAAGACTTTTATATTGAAATATTTTTAATGCGAGCAGAACAGTTGTGGTCAGCAAACTAACAACACATTGAATGAAATACTTTTCTCAAGTTGGAAAGACTTCTATCTTTAAAATCACAAGGAACAAGTGGTCTTGATCATACGGAACTTACACATAGTTATTTATATTTTTTCAAATAATGAGTAACGACCGGTATGTATTGCATGCGATTGCAATTATTCACTAAAATGTTGTAATCCACCGTGTAGATGTTCGACAACCATTCTACAACATCGACGACTTGCCTGGTTTGTATACAAATGTGCCAAGCGACACAAGTTTTAGATTTTGAAGAGCTATTACTTTATAAACCAAAATATAAATATATAACATCCTTTTGAATATAGCATTTTATGATTTTATAACCTTTTTTCACTTGTATATCTATACTTATGTTTTATAACTCGATTGCTTTACACACAAATTTGTCTTATTTCTAATGGTCCTCTAGTCATTGAAATTAATCTATATACCTTGTTTACGTCATGATACAGAGGAAATGGTGCGAGAAGAGTTTGTTTGATTGATCGATTGATTGATTGGTGTTTAACGCCAACTTTAGCAATATTTCAGCTATATCGTGGCATTAGAAGAGTTTGAAGATACCAATATATTAGAACCATTGCATAGTGTGGTATTTCATGATGTTAAACGACAATCATGTGATGTTGTTATGCACATTTTATGGGTTTTTTTTCAAGATTATATGTTTTAGATTTTTATTAATATTAAATTGTTCCGTTCTAGTGTATTTATTTGTCCACTATTCTGTTGTTATTTTTATATCTATATACAATGTACATTAATACAATAAAATCAAAGTTTAAGTGGCTTGATGTACACTGAAAATAATTCATGGCTGTACAACAAGTGGCATGATGTACACTGTGAAAATAATTCAAGGCTTTACAACAAGAATTTCACATTCATAAAAAAATATTCCAGCTATTTATCATGTCGGTCATCTACTTAATATAACTCAAATTAACTTTTTTACTTTTTATTTTATTTTAGAACATGAAAGGAATAACATTGTATAAATATAGTTAATACAATTTTGTTGCCAAAACGTTTTAAAAATAGTTTTTCTTTTCAATGGGTTATTGTTACAAGTTTGTGTCACTGTGTCTTACATATGTAGTCTATTTTAATTTTAATGGTATTAATATAGGTATGTATGGCAAGGAAAAACGACCCTTTGTTCTACTCTGAGCGTACCTGATGAAGGTTATTCCAGAAACTCGTCGTGCGCATTAAAGTTTATATCTACGTTTTTATTATATGTTTGTTTTCAAATTTTGTAGTGTTAATGCCTATACCTCTATATGGTATTCAACAACGACATTTAGCTATATTTTTGTATATGTAATTGAAATATGAGCTTCTACAGAAGCCCGTTCTATGTACATGGGTATTGATATATGAGCTTGTAGCTCAGTCGGCGTACAGGGGTATAGATATATGAGCTTGTAGCTCAGTCGGCGTACAGGGTTTCAACTTACTAACTACAGTTTCAGATAGATAATATTATTGTAACGGCCACATTTATATATGTTTTAATCGTTTATGGTTGTAGTATGGTCAATTAATGAAAATTCCTAAAATATTAAAAAGGACCCTACCTTCTGAAGCATGCTTAACTTCCGGTCTTGTTATGGCGTCGTATTGTATTACAGCATGTTTACAAAGATGGCGATTGTTAGTTAAACAATAGAATTGTAATTTTTCTTTAAACTCATACAAATGCAATACTGCACCTATTTTTCATGGTAAAGAGAACATTACTTTTTACTCTTTATTTATAACGTGTCACTAATTTATGTGCCATTGCATGGATTTCTTCTGTGTGTTGCTTTCCCTAGATTGAATCTACGGTATGTCTTGAGAAGTAAACCATTATTAAACGCCATTGTTCGTGTTTATTGTTAATTATATTGTGAAAATTAACTAATTTAAAACTAAAAGAAAACTGTATGCTTTAAATTATGAAATTTTGTGTGTGGTCACTTTTTACTGAAGTGCCTGTACCAAGCCAGGAATGTGAGCGGTCATGTATTTGTTTGATAAGGGTATCAATTTTGTCTTTTCTACGATTTTTTTCTGTTGGGTTTCGGAATTGTTGTGACCGTGTGGTATTTGTTCTTCGCCTTATTTATCAAATTATATTTTGGTGATACAATTTGTGCTAGTAAACAATTGTTTTTTATGTAAATTTTATTATATTTTTTGTCATTTTTTATTAATATATACAACCAAGAATTCTACTATACAATTCCTTGATACAACTACTAATTTAATTCTTTTGTTGAATAACATGCCATTTTATTTACGATTTATATTTTATCCTCGGTCAGTGGATAAAATATAAATAAACATATTGCTTAACATTTAAAATGTATTTACATAGATCGGCTTGTGATTTTCGTTGTTTTATTTTGTATATAATTTAATTTTGAAGTTGAGGGTTGTAAATAACCGATAAGTATTTGAAGATTTTCATATTTCGATAACAATCGGAAAATTACAAGTCAAACCAGTTTATTAGTAACGAACGTCAATACTTATTGTCAGGGAAAATTTGTAGATTCGTTAATAAATTATATGTTATTTTCTTTGAAGTAGTGAAAAATTTTCTAACAGTTATTGTTAAGAATACTATCGTTGAGTTTTTTATTGGTAAATTGTTTATTTTACTGTCAATAATGGCTACTAAATAATTCAGCAACGAAAAATGAAAGGGTGAATTGGATTTATCACTGTTTTTGGTGAAATGATAACATTTTAGTGGTCAACTTTAGACTACAATTTTTACTCAATACCTACTAATTATGAAAAGTGAAAAACTGTCCTTAAACATTCAATTTGTGAAATTAACAGTTTTTAATTTTAAAGTAAATGTCAAATTATAGAAAATTTATTACTTGTATTTTTCGTGTGAATTTCAATAACTTGTATTTAAAGCAAACATTTTTCTTTTGCATACTTTCATTTTTTTTTTACTGCATACTAAGTATTCAAAGAAATAAATTAATTTTATATTGTATAATTAGTCATTTGCAAATGTTCATACAATTCGTTTTTACGGAAAAAAGAAAACAATGTTATTATTAAAAAAATATATATATAAATATATACAGTGTTGAACGATAAAATATTGTAATGACGAATTCGATAAACAGTTTAAAATTTATTGTTTGAGGCTGCATATTAATTATTTTATATTATTTAAATGAAAGCGACTTTCAAAGAAAATTCAATGTCAAATCATGCTGTATTTTACTTTAAAAACAAATCTTAGTAAACAATATTTTCAATTAAATAACAATATAATTTTATCTGTTTCCACTATAAAAGACGTGGTTAATTAAATAGCAATATTTTTCCAAATTGACCAGAAACGTCATAAAATGTTACAAATCATAGGGGAGCGTTACAGATTTTCAAAGACAAGTTATTAGCATTTAATCACCATTTGAAATTTCATGTCTGTCATTTGTGAGAAATAAGGATTCTAATAATACTAGAAAATTGACTGGTAATTAATTCTATAATCTTAAACACTAGCAATTGTTAGGCCAACGCTAACAGCAAACTTTTGCTAATTTAATTGCATCTTTAGATGGATGTCAACAAACAAAATTCTTGATTATAAAGTGAATTGCACCCTGGGAAGAGAAACACGGTGGTAACAAGACATTGGCTAGATTAAGTTAGTTTCTCCACCTCTTTGATAATAAACTTTTTCAGAAATATCCGTATTATCCCATTATAATTGAAAGCTGTATGTTATGCGGCCACTCTTCATATAATGGATTCCGACTGGAACATGTGTCGTGAAATTTGACTCGGAATATTTTGGATATCATATTTAATCGTTTGACCACAGCCTATAGCTAAATCCATGTTGAAAATTTGAATATACATTCCGTTACAACACTTGTATTTTTAATTAGTTTACTACTTATATTTTATAAATCATCATCATCGAATTCGCCTTAAGCACATGTTTTTCTATGATCATCAGCGAAAGTTACTTGATAGACAAAACGTTTCACGCCTGTTGGTGGTTCTTTACCCAGAGGGTGTTTTGGTAATGCGCAGACGACACATTTATCAGTTAAAGTCCCCCGTCAGTCAATCACTTGGAAATCGGCCTCGACTTGAAGTTTTGTTTATGTACTGAAAATGATGGTATGGTTCTTTTTGATGTTTATTGCAAATTTATAGTTTTTCTTTATGTTGTAAAATCATAAGAGAAGAAAATTAAATTCATAACAGAAGAGTTGTTATTATTCGACAAAATATCAAAGCGGACAAATGAAAATTATGTCGACTTCGAGTGGAATAAGTGACTCTGAGGACAGTTGTAGAGACCAATATGAACCTATTCGGAAATTAGCAATGGTACAAATTCAGCCTCCACGAAACCCAAATAAACCATTTACCTCATTTTGTATAAAGGATATATTATCACCTAATAATGTGCCTCATCAAAGAAACTTTCATTTTAATAACTGTTCTAATTCACGAATTGTTAGACCTTGGGACATTAGGTCTAGTCCTGGAAGGGATAGTGAACTTTCATCTGATGCTGAAGATGAAGAAATAAACGTTGATGACGATGAACCTCTACATCAGATCAAATCAAATAAAGTGTCGCCATTAGATGCATTAATGGAGATGGCAAATAAAACTTTTGAAGGTCTTGAGACAGCAGAGTCAGCAGGTAAAAAATAAATAATTTAATATATATGTATAAAAATGTAATGTTTTAGTAAACAATATAAATTTGCAATTTTCAGTGAAAAAATTACTTATACATGCATGTTATGTGCTTGCAGATAAAATTATTTTAAATTGAATAGTAAGTACATGTCATGACATATATCTCATCATATGAAAAATAAATAGCAAAAGATTAAAAAAATATATTAATTTGGAACATATTTTGAAAGCGTAAACGTTTGCCAGTTACTTAAAAACAAAAGGAAAAATGTTATTTATATTTTTTTTTAATAGAAAATAGATAAATAATTAGAAATATATTTTATTCATTATTCTAACAAAATAAAAAGGAAATTTTGCCACCCGCCATTAGTAATTTTTCTTTTTCATTTCATTGGTAATACATTCTTTAAAAAGATATGATTTCTTCCTATAATTAATAATTTTAGAAAATATTATTCTTTTTAATTGTTGCATTTTTCGTCATTTATATAAATTGTATAAATTAACAAAAATCACTTATACCCGGAACACGTTTTATATTTCTTAAATTTCGCAACAAAACAAGATTTCAAGATTTCGGTGATAAAACACCTTTCAATATTGTTACATTATTCATTTGTTTAAAATGGTGTAATTTTGTTGATTTACAACAAGCGGTGCTTTTGATATCAACAGAATAAAAGTGAAATTTGTCACTCCATTAAATAAAGAAGGGACAATTATTGTCGAGATAACACATAAAAACAGCCAGTGGGCAAACACCAGTCAATTATTAGATACTTGACCATAATACATAGTCCTTTTTAACATCTTTATTCTACGAAGCAATTACTTAAATGATTAATTGAAAGGAAAAAGAAAGAGATTTCTATGTTAACTTTTGTACCCTTTGCATGGTATGCAGTGGCGATCAGAGACCATGTGTACCTTCTGGTCAGCGATATTTCATGGTCATTAACTTTGTAGTAGCTACCAGGTCATCACTAAATCATGACAAATTAGTATACTAAGTAGGTGTGAAAGAAAATAATGATATCTAAATAATGTTTGTTTCCAAGTTTTCTCTTTACAACATGTGAAAATGACCACTCGTTGGTAATGAATTTGGCAGATATTGACTGCCAAGCTTTGATTTAAGCTTTGGATTTATTGGGGGGGGGGGGGGAATGCTGACTGTACCATGTTAACAGCATGATTATTTCAATTTCCAAAATACTTTCTATTCTCTTTCCTAAAATGTATTTTATCTAAACAAATATATATTTTTTAAAAGTAAGTATATTACAAAAAAAAAAATTTTTTGCACATGCCATTTCATATTTATCACAAATAAATACAGTTTTGCAGATTTTTTTTGGTGTAATATTTACTGTTCTATTCAAAACAAATACAACATGTGTTATTCATGTTTGTATTAACAAAATTTTATTACGTCAAAATTTAAATTATTGGTTATTATTTACGAGGTGTATTTTTATGTTTAATATCGCTATTTTAGGAAGTCGTATCATTTCATCCACTTATGAGTGATTTTTATTATAGGTTAGGCCCTGATTAAGATCGCTTTCATTTAATTTCAAAAACACCATCACATATTAAATATGATATATGTTTTAATGGATAATAATAAGAATGTTTACTATATTCGTGGGCGATCTACAAATTCATATGACATATTTTCAAGGATTTTTCGGGATTCCAAGTTAAAGTATAAAGAGTTTCTCCCAATATTGCTTGGAAGTCATATCTAATTTGTACGTAAACAAATTGTAAAGAAATCTCAAACAATTTGAAGAAAAAAAATCGGTGCATATAATTATTTTTCTTCTCAATTTTTCAGAGACGAAACATCACAGCTGAAACCTTGTATATTTGTAAATAAATTGAATCATTAACGGAGTGTTCATTTCTATACATAACAACTATTTCCAATTTTTGCATAAACAACATATTTACTTTCGCTGCAGCATGTAAACAAAACCTACATGTAGGAATGAATATTTTTCTATTTCCATGTCAACATTATTTATCAACTTACTTATTAAGCTTTTACGTAATGGTTAAAAACATTTCATGACTGTATGCAATTAATACGACATGGAATCGTTAAGGGGTGATTAATTAAATAATTATGTACTACGAAACACTTTATGTCATCAAAATATGATTATAGCATATATCACATTTCTAGAAATTTGTGTCAAAAGTATGCGTATATTAAACACAATGAATTATGTGCATACACATTAAATGAAAAAATGGGTTCATATTAACCTTGACTTGCCATCAAATATATATTTTTTATAACTAGTATTTTAAAATGACAGAATGACACAAAATTTCTGCATGTATTAACCTTAATCCAGCGAAACTTGTCATAATATTAATATATGTTCTATATTTTTTTTTTCAAATTTGAATAATATTCGATGAATTACATTCATTTACTGTAAAGAAAATCGAAATTATTTGCAGAAAATCAAAAGCTGTATTAAAGAACTATTGGGATAAAAGGATATCTTTCTTCGAAGATGGTAAAAATCTGTAATGTAATTCGCAAAGGATGACTTTTGTTATTGAACGCAAGAAACTGGGATGATGAACGTGTTGAAATGACCGAGATATTACACTACAAAAAACTTGTTGTTAAATTAATACGCCATTCTGCACCAATTACTGAAAACAATAATCATATCTTTTCAACATATAGCTAATGCTGCCATTCCCAGACACAAAATACATCATTGACGAAGTCAACACAGTACAACACTTCAAAAAGTACTGAAGATTTTTTTGTGAAATCTTAATCAATGTAAGAGTTTTCTACCTAGTCATTTTTTTTTCTGTATGTTATGTCTGACAGTACGAAAATTAAATGGGCATGGGTGTCTGTGGGTCCTAAGATATTGAATAGATACAAGAATCTGGCCTCAGAATCAATGATTTATTAAAACAAAATGTTGTAAAACACTGGAGGGACTCGATTGATACTCACAGCACCCCCCTCTTTTTTATTACATGATCACACTGTCTACAAAATATATGTAGAGAACAATAATCCGTGTTGGTATTATTTATTTAAAGATAATTTTGATTATGAACCCGAATACATATTAAATGACATTTTCATAATTACTTTAAGAAATACATGCATTCCATCGTCGGTAACCCACGGTTGATTCCGACACGTTCCTCTCTCTCCATCACCCGTAGGTCAAGTCGCTTGTAAACATTCGTACTCATGAATAATTCACAAGTCTTCGCATTACAAACTTCTAATGCGATTCAACCAATCAAATCGTTCCTTTCATAATGAGTTTGGTTAAAAGTTAAAAATGTCGGACCTGTTGCCAAAATTTTGAGTGAAAGAATTGAGGGACTTTCTATACTGCACTACACTTCATCCTCACATTTTCATGGGCGCATCCATTACTGACAGAACGATTTTTTAACTCCGATATTAAAGAGTTTCACTTTCACAAACGTGATTTTGATTAGTTAATTCGAAACTTTGAATATTTATGAGTACGAATGTTTACAAGCGATTTGACCCACGGGTGATGGAGAGAGAGGAACGTATCGGAATCAACCGTGGGTTACCGACGATGCATGCATTCAAATTCATGCGTATTTACAAAATAATATACATCGTATTATTTACAACGAAATAACTGAAATATTGTTGAAAGTGGCGTTAAACACCATAACCCAAACCCTATTATTTACATTTGTCTAATACTTTTTGTATATGCTGTAAACAGATTATGAGTTATTCTTAATGACAATTATATACAAATGTAATTACAAAATAAACTGAAAAAAAATATAACAAAAATAAATAAATAAAATAAAAATGTAGATATCTAATTTTGTGCACACAACCCATTTCTGGAATAACCTTTATCAGGTATGCTCAGTTATAATACTGGAAAGCATAATCAATAAACATGCTAAGAACTTAATTATATTATTCTAATCATCAAATATGGTGTTGTTTAATCCAATACATCAAATATGACCAGTTGCACACAAACATAAATTAGATATTTCATATAATTTCAACAAAGACATTTCACCATTATCTGAATATGTATCTCATAATGATCGTTATAGTCAACTAGTGCTGTACGCAGAGGAGGGGTGTTGGTTTAAACACATCTGTTCACCATGATAAATAATTAACTAATATGTGACCACATACACTACTTGCTCGTCAGCAATTTATCCTCAGATTGACCAAGAATTTTTAAAATCATTTTTGGATTTCATTTTAAATTATGATTATTATAATTTATACTATTTTACTTTAAATATGAATTAAATTAAGTGCTTATAAATTTTAATAAAATTCAGTTTAGTTGGTGCAATGCATCTGTTTATACAATAAATATTTAAATTACACAAGATAGTTCAGAATGTCCAAAATAAACTAATAAACAACGTCATATTATTTTGATATGTTTACTCTGAGTACGATACATATTAAACAGTTTTTTTTCCATTTTCCATTGAAAAAAAATGGATAAAAATGAAGCACTCTATATGTACGAATACTATTAAAGCATACATGTACGCAGTATTGTTTCTTAAATCAATCTTGTACACCTGTCCCGTTTATTATTTCAATATAAATCTTAAAGTGTGTTCTCATTTACAATAGAAGAGAATGTATTACATATTTTTTATTGTCGTGGATTCGCATGTATTCCATAAGAAATAGTATGAAGGTGTGTTCACAGCTGCATGTGAGAGACATTGGATAAAAACAAATTATTCAAATTACATGTACTTCACTTAAAACACATTTTTAAAACTTTGAAGAATGCAGATTGTGCAGAATAGAGGAGACATTCTTGTAAAACAACAATCGATTGATTATTGTTTAACGTCAACTCAGCAGTATTTCAGATATATGCACTAGTATACATCAATCTTGCAGCTAAAATGTGTTTCCTTAAGACCCACTGTATATGAAGTGGAAATTTAAATTACTATATGAACAAGTGGGTATAATGGATTTAGTTGAAATATGTTGCCTGGCAACAGGCCACCAACGACCACTCCGAATACCTTGTTGGTATTTAGGGGCGGTTGCTTATTGTGTTTTGTGTGCATGGAGTGTGGCATTCCCCCTACACGATCCATTCATTTGTGTCCCGTCATAAGGGCCACTTTGTCTTTCAATCGTTCCGTCACAGCTACAGGATTCTCCTTTCGGGGGAGTTTTACACCAAGGCGTTGGTTTTCCCAAGCTAGTGTAAAAATAGACAATCTCAGTGCAAATACATCAATAATACAACACTTGGGTATTAAAAAACTCAAAATTCCTACATTAACTTAAAAAGATCAAATTATACTAACAGGGGATACTCAATTTCTTTAATTTTTAATTTTTATTTACTCACATAACGCGTTGGAAAATGGAAAAATCTCAAGGCGGTCAAGCCAATAAAGTTGGATCTAGACAAACTTAAAACACTGACGAATCTGACCGAAGGATTAGTTGGCACCTGATGGACGTGTAACCATGTTTCAATCATTTTCATTCCAAAAATTGCATTTAAGATCCAACATATATTTTTCCTGGAAATTCAAAGATATCATAGCCAGAATGATTAATATAGAAATATTTTTATTGTAAGAATGTTGCATGTTTCTGAATTTCAATATTTTGTGAGTAACCAAACCAAATGGCGAATGTTTTTGTAATCTTTATCTTTATATTTTACATTTTGCAATGGCTTTCAATTTAACTAGTGAGCTAAAAACGAAATTGTTTATGTAATAACGCAAAGACAGTATTCATGTGTTTTCAGTTTATTGTCAAGTACAGTCATAATGACTGACACCAACAACAAACAACACATAAATGTTTAAGAAATACTTTGAAGTACATTCAAAATTGTGGATAAAAGCGATGTTCGGTTCGTCTTTACCTCCAGTTGTTTGTAAGATGGCTCATGTATTATTAACGTTATTTGTGTTTGTTTGCGTATAGTGGTGTCCACCACATATTGTGTTGTATTTTTTGTTTTGTTTTTTCTTCGTCTTGTGTACCAGAGCTATGTTTCCAGTTTCTCTGGATTGTCCATTTTTGATTGCCCCTTCTGTATTCTCTAACTTTTATTTAAGATAATCAGTAATACAAAAATATTTTGTTTATTTGTATGATTTGAATGAAATTCGATGTAAAGATACCTAATCTCATATTTTATTTTTTCGGGGGAGGGGGGGATAACATTTTTGAAATGTGCAATTACACGTTATATATAGTTTGTCGAAATTATATGGATGCTGAATGCGGCCATTTCGATTTACAGTGTTTTAGACTTTTATTATTATATGACAACATGAAAATTGATTTTTATGTATTTCTCTTTCCTGTGAGCATTTCGAATGTTGGCCTTTTCGTCGAGAATGTAGCTTAAGAACCCGTTTTGCTCTAAACGAAGATATGTTAAGTTTAATAATTTTATATGCATGTAATGGGTAATACATCAATTCATTTAAAGAGCAAAATAGTAGCAAATTGCTTGTTTATGATTCGATATATTTTTTATCTTCTAAAATTTATGTTAAATTTGCCAGTTTCGTTACGGATCAATAGATATTATAATACCAAAAAATGAAACAATGAACACGGGCAGAATTGTTTTTGTATGTATATGTCGAAATGAACCCAAATACTAGTAGTCTATTGACAATTAATGGATGAACAGCATAGCAGTAACATGCATGTTTTATTAGAATAAAGTGCCGGGGTATTCATTAAATTTTGTATTTGGTTGATAAAATGAGTATACAGTCTACCTTTCATATGGTTGTGGCAACAATCGTGAAGACTCCTTTCATTTCTTTTTCGGTTGTTCTAAATACACAAATATAAGATATCTATTGTTTCACAATCTCGTTTGGCTACCTAATAAATGTGTTTTCGATATCAAATCTGTGGTATTCTTACGCCGTCAAATGAACAAAACCATATTATTCTCAAGAACTTATTTGCTTATATAAAAATATCGGAAAGATTTCGTATTCCTGACCGATTCACTAAGATAACAACCACATATACACCACCATCAACCTCTCACTCATTTTTTTCTCCATATTCTCTGCTTTTGTTCAATTTTAAATATCCATATTTACCCATGCTCTATCATATAATTTTATAACTTATTATACACTTAGGACTCATGATATATGTATTGCGCTTAATTCTTTTTGCACATTTGAGCAAATAAAATATATTTAAACTAAACAGTAGTCGCGCCGCCTAATGCAGAAAAAATATTTGATACCTCATCATCTTTCAAATATAACAAAATGTATACTATTGTTTTTCTTTTGTCCTTTTTCATTTGTCCATTATATTGTCTGTCCTTCAATTTACAGCTTCTGATCACCCCTTTTCTATATTCAAACTTTTCTTGTAATGATGAAATTTTGTCTTCTAAACTAATATTTTACTTCTGCAAAAAAATATTTATTCAATAGACTGCATACACTGTTCACACGCCTGTATGATTGCATCAGTGCACTTCCGATTTATTTCTAAACATCTTCATCTTCCTGGGCGTAAAGGCAAAAATTCTAAATATTCACACAAAAATGTGAAATGTTAACTCGAAAACGAGAAATAATTTCGCCATTTCCCTTGTTCGACTTTCTGACTTTTCGTCTTCTTAACTTTTTCGCTTTTAAACCCTAATAAGAATGCTGCAAGTCGAACATTCTAAATTGCATCATCCGGCTTGAACCCTTCTATAAATTATATAGACAGCAAATAAATAACAATAACAAGACGCAGAGCTAAACAAGACGTATCGTGCATTTTACCTGTCCATTTTCTTTAGTGACCATTACATAATAATGACAGTTGATAACACAATATAAATTATTGATTATTATCTATTTTTCTAAAACCACTATAATAATTCTAAGTTCGGATATATTACAATAAAACATACGAAGAATTAAACGTATACAATACAAGTGTAAATAAATATTAATGATAAAAATGCAACCATATAGGAATAATATAACATATCTTGATTCAAATTGTACAATCAGTTTTCAGTTTTATTTATTTCACTTCTCAAATAAATCAAGAATTGTGATATTTGTATTTATACAGCCCACATTGTAATATTCGAGTTAAGTCAATATTAATAATAATAATAATAATGCACAAATTCAATCTGATTATAGAAAAAAAATTGTGGCGAGGAATGGACTGTCTTTTAATAAATAAGAAATTAGAAATTTCAAATGATTTATTTTTTGTGTGTGTTTGGTCGAGGCAGACAATCTTTAAAATTGATGACAGATATTATATGGAAAAGCTAAAAAAAAAAAGAAGAGGGGTGGGGGGTATGAAACAATCCCACAATCCAGTTGAATTATATCGAGTAAACTAATTTCAGAAACCATGTGGATTAAATCGGTACAGGTCTAAATAACAATTGGTAAAACAATTCAGGGGCCGTGTTCTCGGAAGTGTCTCAGGACTTTACATGTCCTAATACCATCTTAGGACAAATCTTAGTCCTAAGTCGTGTTCTCGACCATCTCCTAACATAGGACATGTCGCAAAAGTTGTCTTAACTTTAGGACATCCATGGAGGTGTCTTAAAATGGTCATAACCCTGATATTGTAATATAATTTGATATTTTGTACCAAAAACGAACTTTGAGCTGTAGAACATCAACACCTTAATGCTGTTTTTAAATATAAATAAGTTAATTTATAATGAGTTTTCTATTATAACTTAAACGGTGGACGAGATATATTTTCTGCAATCTTTAATCAGTAATTCATTGAAAGTTTGAAATCAGCTCATTCGAAAGTAACCACACAAAAAATAACGGTAATGAATGTATTTCATCATAAAAAAGTTTTACACATTAGTTCTATATCATATATGAACCTTAGAACTACGTATATAGATAATTGCAAATTAATGAAAACAAGAAACAGGCTAATGGGATGCAGCGTTAAAAATAAATGAAATTGAAAAAATTAATCTTTATTTACATCTTGTATTTTATTTTGAGTATTTTTATCAAGGGTTTGCTATATATTAATATTGGAAATAATTGCTATGCACAATATTTCTGTTATTCTAATTATTGCGTTGACACATAGGACATGGTTAAGACATTCTAAGTTAAGATAGTCTTAAGATAGCTTCGAGATCACTCATAGGACGTGTCCTAAGACCATCATAAAATTCGTCCTAAGACATATCTTAGGACAAATCTTAGGATACTTTCGAGAACACGGCTACAGAAACCCATTTCAATAAAATGGGAAAGTAATTTAAGGACACAACTATATATAAATTTGAAAAGTAATCCAAGAATACAGTTGAATACAATAAGTAAAACAATTCAAGAATCGAGTTGAATAAAATTGGTAAAGCAATTCAAGAATACAGTTGAATACAATAAGTAAAACAATTCAAGAATACAGTTGAATACAATAAGTAAAACAATTCAAGAATCGAGTTGAATAAAACTGGTAATACAATTCAGGAATACAATTGAATAAATTAGTAAAACAATTCAAGAATTGAGTTGAATAAAATTGACAAAGCAATTCAAGAATCGAGTTGAATAAATTTGGTAAAACAATTCAAGAATATAGTTAACTAAGAGTGGTAAAACAATTAAAAAAAAACCAGATGAATTAAATCAGTAAAACAATAATTTAGTAACCAGTTCAATTGAGTCAGTAAAAAAGTCATTATTTATAACATGATTAAATACATGGAGTTAGGAGGAATATTCCTTGGTGTAATTATGATTTAATCATTTGTGTTTTGTTTTTAGTATATTGCTTTTTCATATCACATCATTGGTAAGAAATATTCCCAGAGTATCTAGATCTGTCAATTTCAGTACACGGATGAACGAGGATCGGCGTCGCTCTTCTGATGTGCCTTTCTGTATAGAAGATCATTATGCATATTCATTCATCCTTATTTTTCAACAATTTCTTGATTTGTAGATTTTGTGCTATCAATCATTTTGTAAATGATGATATTGAGTTAATTTGATTTTACTGAATATTCTGTTTTGTTCTCTTTGGATTGGTTTCTGTTTGTTGTGCTTTTTCTCTCTCACTATTTTCCTGATACCCAATTCAATTTTAAATCTTAATGTCACAACTCTTTGTTAATGTCATTAAGACTTATGGCAGCATTTTATATTTTCTAAATTGCAGGAAAATAATCCGTTCAAGTGAAATTCCCAATTCATACTTTGAAACTGATGAAAACGTGAAATTTAAATGAAAAACAAATCTTATTGGTCAGTGTTGATTTCAATGATGTAGACTTTTCTGACTTAGTGTTTGGTCTTTGTTTCGACATTGGTTTTCTCATTTTATCATAATTTGTAAATACCCCATTCGGATATATATATATATATACTATGGTTTTAATGTGAAATTTGTTTTATATATTTTTTTTCTATAAAATGGACTCAGACACTAGATGTGGATGATGGATATGTACATGTTGTTATATTCTAAATAAAATACGAAACGAAAGAAAAGACAAAAGGCAAATTGCATCGTAAATTACTTTTCAAATTTTATTATGGATATGATTTTGATATATATGATAGCAAACAAAACGCAAAACTAACATTATAGTCAATACGATTTCGGAAACTGTTGAAATATGTAAGATATATATATATATATAAATAGACTGCTCTTTTAACAAAGGTTTGAAGATACAAAAGGGGTAATCAGAAGCTGTAAATAGTAGGACAGACATTACAATGGTCTAGAGTTAGAAGATACCAAAGGAGTAATCAGAAGACGTAAAT
>MJUT01001780.1:53766-82411 GCA_002080005.1 Gigantidas platifrons | reverse complement strand
GAGTAATCAGAAGACGTAAATAGTAGGACAGACATTACAATGGTCTAGAGTTAGAAGATACCAAAGGAGTAATCAGAAGACGTAAATAGTAGGACAGACATTACAATGGTCTAGAGTTAGAGATACCAAAGGGGTAATCAGAAGCTGTAGATCACAGGACAGACATTACAATGGTCTAGAGTTAGAAGATACCAAAGGAGTAATCAGAAGACGTAAATCACAGGACAGACATTACAATGGTCTAGAGTTAGAAGATACCAAAGAGGTAATCAGAAGCTGTAGATCACAGGACAGACATTACAATGGCCAAAAGGAAAGGACAAGATGATCTACAATACACTACACAGTAAACTAACGAACCCCACTATAAAGAAATTGGCAATGGAATTACATGACATAGCATGACCTAGCTCTGACTCGACCTCTATCGGTGCATTTGGTTCCTACATTTCGTTTGGAACACTCTTCGTTTCTCATTTTTTAAACATTTATTTAATGGGTGCTTTATATGACGTTGTAATATCCTTGTTTTGTTTTCTGTATGATATTACAGGCTTACAAATTAATAGATATACGAGACTGTAAAATCATTTTGTTATGAAATAAAAGTCTTTTTGTATAAGATTGATTATGTATAGTTACAAATCCTGCCTCGTTAGAAAGACATGAAATTTGGAAAACATATTAGACGTCTAACTCAAAACGTTCCATGCAAGATACAAATATCTTTTCAACACAAACGGTAGAATCAAAGGTGTCACTCATCATATCTTTCCGGTAACGAGCGTGGAATATTATGATGTATATTTCTTCAGCTAGCATATTATCGCACAAACCACGCTTCATTTGACGTAGATTAGATAAACTGTAGTAGTTTCCCATATCTTTGTAGTTTGTACAACATAATGTAAACGTTAATTTATGTTTTGTCTCCCTTGTCTCCAAAAGTACAAAGAGTTTTTTTTCTAAACAAAGAAACGTATTCAAAACAATGCAGTGTTTTCTGACCTGCTTTGTTATAAAACGTGCAAAATATTTCTATATACTCTAAAGAGTATATCTAAAACTTCACGACACAACCATGCACCTTTATGAATTTCTTTCTTGTTTCATTGCAATTTTGTGTAAACCTCAAAATTCGACAATACGGTGGCTATAACCAAAAAAAAAAAAACTAAACGACAAACGATGGTAAACATACACTACACAGAAAACTCAGGATTGAGCAACACGAACCCTATTGAAAATATAGGATGAACTCAGATGCTCCGTAATTACCCACGATATTACCCAGGATGAGTTATTGTTCATGAACGTCGCTTTAAACAATGTTATCTGCTTTCCTATAATGACCAGGTTTCACTGGTAAAACATTAATAATTAGTTTCAGTTTTCTAACTAAAAGTTGATCTAATGCGATAAAACCCAGGTTAGAATCGAGGTCAAAAATCAAACTGTCACCTTATACATTTGGTATTCCTTTATAAGATCTTTATTGAGCGCTAAAAATACTACATAAACTTTTCAAAATTTATAAATATTGTTCCTTCTTGTTGAAATTATTAAACACGTACTTTTTATCACTTCAAAAATGTCTGCTTCACTGCTTTTGTTTCAAAAACTGTTTTTAAGAACTTTTATTTCAAAACCATAAGATATTTAAACGAGTGTTAAATAACAATTTGGTTGCTAGAACTTATATTTGTTTTGCCATAAACGTCATTATAGAACAGATAGAAATCTGTTTCTTATTTTATAGCTACTTTATACGTCTCGGAAACAATATGGTGTCGTCTAAGCGTTGAAATATGTCTTTATTTTTTAACACGCGAGGGAAAAGATTTTGGTTTTATGAGCCATGTTTACTTTGATAGCTAAAATGAATCATTAACTGTTTTATAGGTATGCACATCTACCAATAATAAACTGTTAAATACGAGCAAACTCGTGGCACGTATTATAGGTAAAAGTACATCTCTGTATATTATAAAATATATTTTGTGCAGTTTCAATGTTCTCTCACAACTGCCGGACGTTCCGGAGCATTATACATGTATATGGATTATATATATAGCTGATTTAGCCTGTTGGGTCTAGTTCTACAACCTGTTTTATATTTCTTGTTGCCTTGCTATGTTTTTAATGAAAAAGCATTTATTTATCAACCATTTTATTTCATATTTAAATGCTATCTTTATCATTGTCGGTCGTTGTGTCGAGTTGCTGTGTGATTCTTGGTTCAAAAGTTGTGATGAAGTTTACTTACTTACTTAGGCCCTTTGCTCCGCTAGGGAGCATAGGCCATTGACGACCTCCGTCCATCTAACTCGATTTGGCGCTAGTTTTTCTGCCGAGTACCAGTTGTGTCCCTGGTCTTTCAATTCTGATTCTGTGTCTCTACGCCAGGTGTTTCTAGGTAGTCCAATGCTTCTTTTGCCTTGTGGGTTCCATTTGGGTGCCTGTCTGGTGATGCTGTTTGGTGGTTTCCTCAGTGTGTGGCCAATTCATGCCCATTTCCTCTTTTTAATTTGTGTGTTTATGGGGTCCTGGTTTGCTCTTTGCCAAAGATCCTCATTTCTGACTTTGTCGAACCATCGGATGTTCATGATTTTTCGTAGGCAGTAGTTGATGAATCTTTGGATTTTTGACAACACGATCTTTGTTGTTCTCCATGTTTCTGCCCCATATTAGAGCACAGATTTTCATTTGAGTTAAAGATTTTCATCTTTGTGCCTCTGGAGATGTTCTTGGCACTCCATACTTTCCCTAGAATGTTGAAGATGACTCTGGCTTTGTTAATTCTGTTCTTTACATCAGCATCAGTTCCTCCTTCAATATTCACAATGCTTCCTAGGTAGGTGAACTCCTCTACTTTGCCAAGTTGGTATCCTTTATCTTGATATGTTGTTTTTATTTGGCATTGATCTTCATAACATTGGTCTTGCTTTCGTTTGGTCTTAGTCCTAGTTTAATCGATGTTTCTGCTAGAAGAGATGCCTTTTCTTGCATTTGTTTTTGTTTACTGGAGATGAGGGCTATATCGTCTGCGAAGTTGTCCAGTTGTTGCTACATTGTCCATTGGATTCCGTTTCTTTGTCCTTCAGTTGACTCTCCCACGATGTAATCAATAGCCAGGAGGAAGAGAAAAGGAGATAACAAGCAGCCTTGTTTTACTCTTGTCTTGACATCCAAACTTTCAGCTAAATTGCCCTCATGTATGACTTTGCATTGCATATTGTTATAAGAGTTTCTGATGATGTTGATGAACTTTTGAGGTATTCCATATTGTGCCTTTAGGTTCCATAAAACTTCTCTATCTAAGTGGTATGCTCTAAATGTTATCAAATTGATGGTTGTCTTTCAAGTCTGCTCCAACTAAACCTTTGTTTATAGAAGTTTTTGATAATATATATCATTCCACAAATGATATAGACTCACAACCAATGTGACTTCGAGGTGTGTTCGGTGGTTGTCGCAGACACCTTTATCACTGGTCGCCATCATATAGCTCATAATTTGATGAAGGGAGCATACGGCAAGATTTGAACCAATCAACCACTGATTATTTATTTTATTATGAATAAAGATTCTTGAAATTCTTTCTTTAGTTTGACATTCCCTTTTCTTCATCATATTGGGCAAAGTAAAATATGCAAAAGTGTTGAAATGTTGTTTTGAAATTGTGACTTTCATCTATATACTCAATCAAATCTGAACAGAAAAATCTGACGTTTTCATATTTATTGATATATAATGAAACATATTTCGTTGATTAGTGTCTTTAGGGAATTATATCACTATATGATTTACTCTGTTACAAGTTTTGATCACCCAGGCAGAAATGAGTCTCTCAGAGTGCAACAGAAAGGCGCAAATCTGAACGCGTTTATGTGAATGTAAAACTCATCATCGAAACTGCGGAAAATTACATCCCACTGCTTCTTTGAAGTTGATACTTATTTTGTTGTTAGGCTGTTTCTTTTTCATTTTCTGAACGTAATTAACCCCCTGAAACCGACATACGATCGTTTAAAAGCATAAATGCTATGCAACCCTTCATTATTATAAATATATTATTGTTTATGAGGGTTAAGCTTTAAATATTCGATTGTAGGAAAAAGTGTTACGGTGTAACATAGTTTCACCACGACATTGTGTAATTAGCTATCTTCGAAGACAGATAGTCACGTCCGAAGAAGAAACCATCGCATACCGACAAATGTGCATAGACGCCTTCCGTCTTACCCAATCAAACATCATTGATACCATTTGACCTCTTTGTTCTGGCACGTGGGCTACATTAGAAATAAATTCTTGCATACAACTCAACAGCAATACTAAAAAAAACAATTATTTTAAAATGAAATTATAATGAAGGGACATTACTTGAGAATGCCAATAGTGCTACCCCTTTTTTGTAGTGCAGATTTTGGTATTTGACTTGTTTAAAACGATTTTTTCCGTTATTGTTCAATTAGAAGTAGTTATTAGCTTGTGTCTATAATTCACATATTGCAACCAACTATAGTGCATTGTAAACGATAACCAAAACAATATATGGATATAAGGATGGCATAACGTCCTTTTGATTGTTGGAAACTCATGTTGAACATGCCAGGGCTAGGATATTCGAAATCATTTCTGTTTTATCTTTGCATTTTCCAGTATTACTATAAATCTACTTTAATTGCTTTCGACCAGAAAATGTATATGTGCATACACTGTACTTCCTATATTTTTATTTAAATATGGTGTTCTTAATATTCTACACCACTTGTGTGGGAGAAGGACATTATTTAAAGCGAATTCGTCTTTAACAGGAAAATTGTGTAACTTTGACAATTTCCAAGCATTAATACTTTCACTTCATTTCATTGCTAATTTGTCGTTTATTCAAATCACAATAATTTAAAAAAAAAAAAAAAAAATGAAAACAAAGAAAAGGCATAAATAATTTTCTATACTATTCTGTATTAATTGTATACCATACCAATTTTTGATCGACTGTTTTGAGAAAATATCAATAAGATTTATAAACAATTTTTAAATTGAAACATGGTTATTAGTAAATAGCTTTTTGATTGACAAAAGAATATGCACAATTCGTGATATTGGCTATTTGTTTCTTTATCCTGTAAATGAATTATGAAAAATCATGGATAAAAATCTTAGCTTGAAATAAGAGTGCTTGTTGCTCAGCACGCCACCCGTCATCAAAATGCATTCTGTCTACAAAATTATGATAAATGTTTCTTGTAGTAATCAACCTTGTCAGTTTCTGAACAAGATATTCATTTCCCTTCATTTCTCTTGTTAGTATGTCATTAATTTAAAACAATTAGTTCCTCATATTTAGTTGCTTTACAATACAACGTGGAACTGTATCTAACAAAGAAATCAGAAAGTTATGTTGGAGGGAAATTAACTTTTTTATTGACATACATTTCAAATGCTTACTTATTTCAATCCTATTGGTCTTATTTTAAATAGTAAAGCCTGTAAGTCATATGTTTACTATTCTTGTTGTGTTATAAATGTGTTTGTTTTGTTTGTTTGTTTTTGTTTTGTTGTTTTGTTTTGTATGTGTATCTAGCAGCAATGTATATTAAGAAGAATTGACCTATTCATGTGACCCTCTTATTGATTCACAATTACTATCGAAATCCATGCAGATTAAATACGCATAAGTAAATTTGACATCTAACTTGCATAGCATATAAAATGTCATCTTCGCTAGCCAAGGGTTACGATCCGCTCTACTCATCTTCACCCTTGGCATCGTTAGACGGATTTTCGAGGTCACACGGTGACAGTTTATATGTAATGCAGCTAGTGGTAGCAGCAACCAATCAGAACGCGCTTTACAACGTGCCAACAAGACATCTTTTCCGTCAATAATAGCCGTTAAAGATTTGCTCTGATTGTCTGTCAATGAGTTTATGTTAAATTTTTCACAAATCTTCGCTTGAAAATCAGCCATATTATAATCTCGAGTCCATTTTCAGGGCATTCAAACGAAAGGAAATGAAAGCCTCGCGTCGATCGGCTGAAAATGACATCATTACAAGGGGCGTAACTGTCAAAATCCGTCTAACGATGCCAAGGGTGAAGATGAGTAGAGCGGATCGTAACCCTTGGCTAGCGAAGATGATAAAATGTGGATTGCACGAACACGAATATTCCACACAATCCATGGTCAAATCGGAATCAGTGTGGGGGGTATGGTGTTTGACGCCACTTTTAATTATATTTCAGTTATATCGTGGCAGTCAATTTTATTAGTGGTGAAATCCGGAGAAAACCACCGACATGTCTCAAGTCACTGACAAACTTTATCACATAATGTTGTATCGAGTACACCTCGCCATGAACGGGGTTCAAACTCACAACTTTAGTTCGAAATTTGTTAAATCTTAGTAAACAGAGCTAGCTTGTATCAAGGGGTAGGCCTATATTTTACCACCTTCGCATCGCTTTATTAAGTTACGAGTCATTGTGTATTTTCATTTGTATTATTTTTCACAAATTTCGTTATCATAATTACTTTTTCCCACATAAGTCATATTCAAGGGTATCTTAGAACTCAATTTTGACCCAATCTTATCATGCATTGGTAGAGTTTAAGACATTTCAGACTTCAAACAATTTGTGAATGGTAATATCGTTAAAGACAATGAGCATTTGCCTTTGAAAAATTGCCACTTGCTCCTCGTAAATTTCCCACAAACAGCCATTAGTTGCATAAATTCTTATGGCTCATGCTCATTAGCAAACAAATTAACCTCCCCTCAGTGGGCCTAGAAATAATAGACGGCTTAATTTGTGGTCAGGTTATGTGGTCATTTCGGTCATTAGAGTGATGAAAGATAGGGTCATTAGTATCTAGTTTGACACGACTAAATGGCTGTTAGTGATGTAAGAAAAACTCATTTATTTATCATGTTTACACCGCCATATACATAACAAATTTCTTATAATCTTTTTGACATAATGCGAGTGCTTTATTTCTAAGAAAATACAATGGATTGTAGATATAATTATATTTAGACATTAATATATAATTTTTGTGAATTATATGAATTGTAGTGTTGCCTATACATATCGGTGCTTATTTTCTGTTTTTTAAGTTTTATATAGAGCCGATACAGAATAAGATTTGTAGCACTAGTTCTCTATTGGTTGTAATTCAATTTTAATGACTGCTGTTTCCCTTTCCCCTAAAAGTGCCCAGCTCGTTAACAATAGTGCAGGCAGGCATGCAAAGTTGTATTAAGACTTGTCGTCAGAAGCATATTCTATCTGTGTATTCGTTGCCATCTGATAAATCTTATTTATCTATTATTATGCAATATGAAAAGCGCATTTATTTAAAGTTTAATAACAATATTAAAACTTCTGACTTTAGATAGGAATGTTGTTCTTTGGCTAATAAATTATATAATTCGAATTAGGTAGATCAGTCGAGACAACATTTCACGGGTTTAACTAACTATCTGCAAGTGACCTTTTTGTCAGTAGTTTGACAAGATCGTTCGTCAAGATTCATAACGATGTATATTTCACTAGTTTTGATTGATAAATTCTGATACGAGTCTTCCAATTACGTGTCATAATTATCTAAGTTAATTAGTCCGCGCTAATGACATTTATTTTAGCCTTGTAATGTTATCGTAGAGAACGAGATGAATTGGATCATGTCAATTATCATAGGTACAAGATGTCTTCCCTCTGACTTCATAATTTTAATTGAAATTTTGAACATGAAGAGTGTCAAGTTCATCCAGCAACCCACAGCTCACTTCAATATATACATATATTGAACACTTGTGTTGTGAGCAAGATATGCAAATAAAAGATGGAAGCTACCATGGGGTAATCAGAAGCCGTAAATGGAAGGAAAACAGAAAAGAGAACAAAAATAATCTATAAACCACTATTCAGAAAACAACGACTGAGCAACCCCACCAAATTCGGGTATGAACTCAGGTGCTCCTGAAAGGTAGACAAGTTCCTGCTCCATTGGTGGCATCTGTCGTGTTACTCTGGTTACAAACTCGATGATAATTCATGAATGAGGAAAAGACCGGATTGTGTTTACGACGAAATGAACATATCCGTGGGCATATGTAACACATACTCCATAACTGTTAACTAAGACATGGTGGCGACTGTAAAACTTTCGAAGTGATGACCTTAAGTTGGGCATCACAAATCCTTGGATCCGTTAACCTTTCTAGAACATCTTATCTTGATTCCGGTTGTCGTGGGAGATAACGTTGTCCAAGTTTTTATTCATTGGTTTTGTTTATTGTATTGTTGCATCGCATATGGATTTAGAACTACTCTTTATACTAAGCTTTTTGCGATTTAATTTATTCATTTCACATTTTGTCTACAAATCCATGCATCATTTACTCTTTGATTGACAAATGAAAAATAGCTGAAAAAGAACAGCAGTGATTATTAGGACGAATGATAAAACAATATCAATCAGACGGAGTAGAACACAATAATTTACAAATAAAAACGTAAAATCAAAGAGAAATAAAATAACAAAATACAGTAAGACATGCCCTCTTGTAAGCAGTCACCTGTATTAAAAGGTCACCTATTTATTGTCCTTTCATAGACAATTGCATATGAATTGAACCTCTTTTGAGAGGTCACCTGTCTTATAAGGCCACATTTTGTTTATCCCTAAGGTGACCTCTTAATACAGGTTTGACTGTATTACAAAAAGGGATATCAGGTTCTAGTGAAGGTCAGCAACTCCTACTCCATCACGACACCCCCGTGAAGTAAGATGACATGGACATCATTTATTTTTACACGTAGTGGACTGAACAATAGTGAATACATCAAACATAGACTGATATAAACCCCTTATAAAAAACCCAACAAAAATCAAATAAAATAACACAAAACGAATGGGTGTAACGAACTAAATTTCTTTTTTCTACACGGAAATCGTACTGGACACAATAATATCTATATTAATATACATTTTTTAACATAATAAGTCGAATTGTCAAATAAAAAGATTCCATCATATTTTCGTCCTTGTGAGAATAAGTTATTTTTTTCTACTTATTGTTTTATGATCTGGTTATGTTCTTGTGAAAAGATAACACATGGTCATATCTTAAACGAGATATAATCTATTACCAGTGGCTAAAGGTGATAAAAGTCGCAAAAGTAGACATAATCGGACACATCAAAAGTTGTGATCTGATAAAAATCACATATTCTTCTGACCTACAGTCATAATCAGGTGTAGATATACCTGTTTTTAAGTCTCGGTGGGAGTGCGGTGGGAGTTGTTTATTACTTTTTACCTTTCTGTCATTGTACATATACGACCGTTATTAATGAGAATTTGAATACTAATAAGAAATAAAACGCTATTGCACTACATTTCCCGGTTCGAATTCCCCCTTTTTTCTCCCCCCCCTCTCTCTCTCTCTCTCTCTCTCTCTCTCTCTCTCTCACTATAATTTCTGTTAAAAGCTTACAAACAAACAAAAAGACTCACTATCAATCATTTATTTATTAAATTCAAGCCATGTAATAGGTTCCATATCAGAAATTCTTACTAAGGGCATGTTGTACTCAAGGTCGAATATATCTGCCGTGAAAATTACTTTACTTTGCGATTTGTTCCATCAAAGTATTTTATTGATGGGTACGCTTGTTTATTTCAAGCAAGATAAAACTAAAAAAAAACTATAAAACAAAATGTATTTAAATAAAAAAGAAAAAAGTGGATCTTTTTCGTGTTCTCTTTTCGTTAAAAAGAACCATTCTCTGCCATTCAGATGAATATGGTCATTTTGATTGAACGACTTGTCATTCTTTAAAAAAAAAACTCACTTTTGTTTACTACTGTAAAAAATATTTAAATAATGTTAATGTGAAAAATCATGAGAATTATGTCTTTTCCTTATTATTAGAGACAATTCCACGCGGTACATCAGACTATTCCTTATTATTAGAGACAATTCCACGCGGTACATCAGACTATTCCTTATTATTAGAGACAATTCCACGCGGTACATCAGACTATTTTGAGGAGAAAATGAAGTAATGAATCTCTGTATAAATTTTGAAAAGTTTTACAATTATTGATTTAATTGTTTTCACATTGATTCATCAGACTGGTATTTTTTTCTTCGGTGTTGCTTAAAAACTCCATAATGGATTTTATTTAATTTCTTGTTTTGTTTTTATTCTAGTTTCCTAACTTGAGATATTTGGGGGGAGGGTAGATACAAATATAAGTGTAAAAACAAAACTCAACCAATTAGCACATAGAATCATTATATCATATACATATATTGTTTAGGAAAATTAAAGGGTACAAAGGGCCCTTTTTACATGTGATCTTGGGTGTTTGAAGAGATCCGTTTCGGCCTTCTGTGACCTGCGACTTCATTGCGGATGGAGTGTCGAAGATCTGATAACAAAAGCTCATATCATTACCTCTATAAATTATCAAATTCTGACATGGCTCATTAGCCTAAAATGACTAATTATTCATTCAAATGTTTGTATTTTTTTTTTTTGGTTCTGTTTTTCGGTTTAATGACTACTTCTTTTATTTGATAAAGTTAAGATGTTTTTTATGGCTGTCATTTGAATCAATATTATAAGATATGCCCCTAGGAAAATGTAATACATTCAATTTGATCAGATGAAGTCGTTTGTTAAACTTGTAGAAACGACACATCGGTCAAATTAATATATAGAGGAATGCTTTGAAGATTATTCACTGGTAGTATGATAAATTAAATGATCAATTAGGATAATTTATTTTATCTTTATCAAATGACTCTTCACAGGTGGGAAGGGCTATTACCATCAATAACAAATAATATTGACACAAGTCTGTGACATGCTTTGCAGGAATCTTGAAAAAGAGCGAAAATTATTTTAATAATAATTTAATTCACTGGGTTCATATTTGCTGAAATGTCTTAAAGTGCGATTAGGGAGGGAATAATTTAGGAATTAAAAATTGTTGTGTGTGGTTTTTTGTTGTTTGGGGAAGGGGGGGGGTTGAAGTTCAGTGTAAGAAATATATTTGATATATTTTTAGTGTCAAGCACATAACTAAATAGATACATTTATTTCAGGGGGAAAAAAAATGAACAGACAATATACAAAATATAATCCGAATACATTTTTTAAACGCCTTTCAAGACATCAAATCTAATAGGATGAGTATATTGTATATTTTATAGATCACTTGATGGGTATTTCGAGAACATACAATGATTGGCTTATTTTCAAATCTTCAGAATAAGGTCACAGCGGCTTGGAAACTATTATAGAAAACAATATTTTTTTCTCTTAAAATACTGATTTTATTTTACGGCAAGTTCCATTAAAAAAATAATATTATGGAATGCCATGACCTCTTTCTTTTCAAATGTAAAATTAAAGAAACCAAATTATATCAATTATGTAATGAACCAAATGATACTTATTAAAATGTTTTGATTCTTGTGGAACTTAAAACATTGATGGAAGTCATATATATGTTTCATTGATTGCAAAAATATAAATTCCGAGGTAATATCTAAATAGGACTAAGTTTCTCTGTTTTGAAGTAGAACTCCCATTAACCCCGATACCCTGGCGGGATAAAATAAACAACTCTCCCTAAGGCGGGATAGAAATGAGTGCATGCTGCATGGACAATGCTACGCCTCTGGTACATGAAAGACAACTTGCAGCAGCTCTTCACGAGTAACATTTTGTAAGAAGTGGTCGTTGGTGGTTTGTTACAAAGCCAAATTTTCCGATTATGTCCCCTTGTTTCCTTTGACAATCTTAATTTCTGAAAATAGCTGAAATTCTGATTAGCGTGACAATAAACAGCAGTCAATCAATCAAATGATATTATTTTTGGAAATGTGTAAATTGCCTCTTAGTTATTTATATTTCAAATTGAATTTTTATTCTAAATATTACTTTTATGTTTGTAAATTAGATTGCTAAATATAAGATGGAGAATTTTTAAGTTTGGTATAAAGATATGCATTAAATGTTTATATCATCTGCAGCTAGAAATAGATCTACATCAGAAAGTGACAGCCTCTAAAATAATACGTTTATTGATTAATCATGACATACGAATTATATTTGTTTGCTTAAAAGATTTAATCTTTTTATTCTGCTGTTTTTTCACAGTTTTCAAATTTACTATTGGAGTATTTCACCTCAACAACAGGAAATATTTATTGACCAATCTGGTTGAAATTATTATTATTATAAAAATATAATGACTAAATTTTAAATATAATTTCTGCGCATTTCTATCAGTTTATTTTTACTTATAGCTCCATTTTTTTCAAATTCAGAATGTAATAAAGACATGTCGAAAACAATTTAACAATTAGAAAACCAATGTCACATATTTTCCCAAAAGTCACCGAAAATTTATTTGTTATAAACCCCACAAAAATGCAAATCTAAATTCATACTGTTTCACATAATTTGTTTAATAATTCTGGTACGATCCAGGTCGTGGATTACAATTAATATACCTGACAGTGTTTGACGTTCATAGGGTTAATTAAAACCTTAAGTACAGTGATTTATTAATATACATGTTCTTTTAAACGTCAACTTCTGCTATTTATCAATTTAAAATATGTATTTGGATAATTTTTACAATTTAAGAATGATTTTTACTCTGTTCCGGTGACAAGACGTGATCCATAAAGTTGTCAAATATTACCATATATCTCACTGTTTTAATCAATGTAAATTTAATTAATCGAATTATTGACGGCTTCAAATAATGTTACGACAATCCCAGAGAGTGCTTATATCTATTTTGAGTTATCTCCCCTTTTGCAGTGGATTTAATAAAAAAAAAGGTAATCCCTTGAAAAAAAAATTCATGTGGGAAACATTGATACAAACATAAAAAAAATATACAAATCTATAGTTCAGAATTTGACTTTAGTGATGTGTCAGAAAAGTTGCAGTCAATTTTGGGTAAATGACAAGAGCAGCCTAAGTAAACAGATTACCTACTTCTACGTGCCTTTTCTACATATATAATCATTCTGATCTTAATACATTTGTAATCACATAATGCTCTAGGAGATTCTTATTATTTTCCTGATTCATTAAAAATATGGCTGTTTTCACTTCACATTAGTAAAGTGACATTGAAAAGGTTATATACAAAAAACACAAAGCAGAAAGATAAAATTAGATTCACTTTTCGTACAAGGATACACAAGTAATTATTGTCATAACCTTATACACTTGTATTTAAATAAGCCTTTTGCATTATAATATAATATTTTTCTTAACTGACAGATATGAGCCTTTAAGTTAATTGTACTTGTATGAACCTCTTTCCCTCTGTCTAGTATAGGTACTTAATGTTTCAACGTTAGCCGCTTGTGACATTTTCATAACCAGTTTCTACTAATATGACATAAAATCTAATATATCTTTTTCTGCTTCGTTACTTACAGTTAATGTTTTGGTCGTTGGACAAAGAGAATAACCGCTTATGTCATGTGACAAGTAATCACATATACAATATATGACTTTATTATGAAAATAAAATCACAATAATACCACACATTTAGCATCGGTTTAATAATTTAACAAATGTTAACGATCTTGTCAAAGTTTTATACTTCTAACAAATAAAGTGCATTAAATAAAGTCGTTTCTGGTACTGGAGGATCCATATTTAAAACATTTAGCAGATGTTTTCTTTTTAATTACAAGGTCAAATATGTCACTCTTTGTTTTATTATTTTTAATTCACACATGAATGGAAATGAACATGAGAGAAAAGCACTATGTTTACTATAAACATTAAAACAAAAACAAAGTATTGACATACATTATCAAGTAAATAATACATTTGTTGGATGAAATAAAACGAAATACACAACTCATCCGATGAAACGTTGCAAGTGGCTCATGTGTGGCAATTTCCACGGTCCTTGCATGTAAAATATGAGATACACCCATCCCAGTGCCATCTTTTAACTATATAATTTGTTGTAAAGTTTATATCCATCATGCATATTGCTGCAATTCTGCTCACTACAATCAATCAATCAATCAAAATATATCAGCAATAATATATGTAGAATAATATAATTATAAATATTTAAATAAGACATTTTTGTTAATACATATGATAAGGCACAAGAAAAGCGAATAAACAAAACAACACACAAAAAAAATATAGTACAATGAATTCAAAAGTGATTTTGAATTGAACCGAAAGAGTTCCGCAATTGGATTCTAGTCTTTGAAGAATGATTTACCTATGGACAGGTACAATAATTTTGAGTGTTTATCTGTTTAACACCATGCAAAAATAAATTAATTGTATTACGGTGGTCAGCTTTACAAGGAGAAAACAACTGATCGTTTGTATATAACTGACAAGCTTATCACAAAAAAACTAATAAAAGAAGTTAATGGCGGTATAAGCTTTCTATTCTATTCCTAAATATATAGCTATTTTGATATGATTTTATTTCTTACTATAGATGCAAAGCGTAGAGAACAAGCAGCATTGTTTGGGAAACATCAACCTCCGAAGAAAAGAAGAAAATCAAGAACAGCTTTTACAAACCAACAGATTTATGAACTAGAAAAGAGATTCTTATATCAAAAATATTTAACACCTGCCGATAGGGACGAAATTGCCCAAACGTTAGGTTTGACAAACGCACAAGTCATAACTTGGTTTCAGAACAGGAGGGCAAAACTGAAAAGAGACCTTGAGGAACTTAAAAATGATGTAACTGCTGCTAATTCGGCAGGTGAAGAAACTGTTAAAGCAATGATTAATAGTGACGACGATTCACGTGACAGTTCATGGAGTCATTCGCCATCGAAAGTGAAAAAGACTTGCACCATAGAAAGTAGTGCGAAATCAATTTCAAATGAAAAAGACAAACATCTACCGGAAACGATAGAATGTAATTCAGACAATGCTAAATCAATATCAGAAACTGATGACAAACACTTAGACAAAGGTCACTCTTCAGGAAATGAATCTGATGGAACTTCGTCATAGTGAATGTGCATTTATTGTTTGAATGGTTATTGATGTTTTGCATATCATTTGCATATTGTGACGTTATCAAATTTAGTCCCGTTGTGCTATCATTCTAGATTGGAGGTAAATTGCGATGTCTCTCAATTATTTAAGTACATGAAATCCATTATAAACATCTCATTAGAATAGTAATATTCTGATATCTTGCATAAATAAAACATGTTAAATATGATCAATAAGATATGTTCTTGTGATTCAAGATTATGACGAATACCAGACGAGCAAAACACAAGCACAAGATTGGGGTAAATACCACAAAAGTCATAATTCGTAGACAAAGCAACTGTGAAACACAAATTTTAAATAGTGAAATAACAAAACAAAAACAATTGTATATACCGTAAACATATTTCGGGTCTTCGACTACATGACATGATTTTCAAGCACATGTTCTATTTATTAATATTTTTAAATAAGTTATCAATCATTGTAATAAAAGTTTGAAGATACCAAAGAGGTAATCAGAAGTCGTAAATCTAAGATACCAAAGAGGTAATCAGAAGTCGTAAATCGAAGAAGGACAGACAACACAATAGCCAAAGGAAAAAGGACAAACAGTGATCTACAAAACACTACCCAGACACTAATGACTGATCAATACGAAACCAACCAAAAACCGGGATGTGCTATGGTGCACCGGAAGGGTAATTAGTTCGTGCTCCACAAATGGCACTCATAGAATGGATCAGAACTTAACTCAATACTCCTTACTTTAACAATCGGTTTCATGGGTTGGTTCATCGTAACATAATTTCAGTGTGTCGGTTGGTAACATGGTATTATTACTTTTTACTATTTAAGCTATGCATGTGATTTGCTTTCTCATCAAAGCAGATGAATAGAATTGTAAGTTTACGTCTGAAAATGATATCTTCGATCAATAATACGACTATTCGTGGAATACTATACACGTGTTAACATTATTATGTGTTTCTGGTAGGCATAGGACATGGTCTTCGGTCATGAGAATGTTTGACAGAAAAGTTTGAAGATACCAAATGGGTAATTAGAAACCGTAAATAGAAGAAGGACAGACAACACAATGGTCAAAGGAAAAGGGCAATCAACGATCAACAAAACATTACATAGAAGACTAAAGATCAAGCAACACAAAACCCCACTAAAAACCGGGGATGAACGCAAGTGCTCCGGTAGGATAAGCAGTTCTTGCTCCACATGTGGCACCTGTCGTGTTACTCTTGTTGACAACCCGGTGATAAGTCATGAATGTTCAAACAGATAGCATTGCTGTCAAGACGATTCCATTCTAGAACGCACGGTATCAGAATGAACGTATTCTGTATTATAGAAACAAAAACTAAAACAAATGAAAAATATGCGAATAGGGAATCGAAACAGGCGAAAGTTCATCGTACAGGGGGTGTCCGTTTAACAAAACCCGGAAGTGCAGCCGTGCGCTTCAGTGAATCAGCACCCCTTTCCCCGATGTTTGACCCTATGATGATATGTTTACATTATGATTCTGTGTAAACCAATCTGCAGTCTTTAGAAGCTTGGATATATACTTAAAGAAACTGAAATTTAGAATTATGCTTGGTAATGATTTTTATTACTAATGGATTTGAAGTAGTCATTGGATGCTTTGGCATTGACATGTAAATCTACATTGTAAATGGATATAACTCTTTGGAGCTTTGATCATTGCTTTGGTATTCATAACCTGTGGATTGTTCATTAATTTGTACATTTGGCATTTGATCGTTTTCTTGTTAGAAAGAAACATTGAAGATACCAGTGGGGTAATCATGTAAGAAGAACAGCTAATACAATGACCAAAAGTAAGAAAAAAGATACAAGTGGACAAACAATGTTCTACAAAACACTACATAGAAAACTAAAGATCGAGGAACAGGAACATCAAGCAAAAGCGAGATTGAACTCATGTGCTCCGGAAGGATAAGCAGTTCATGCTCCAGTAGTGGCACCAGTCGTTGTAATCTGTTACAAATCCGTTAATAACCATTGAATGAGGAAATGCCCGGACTTAGATTACGACATATGGATTATGTACTGATCTATTCCTTGGAAGATTTTGCTATTCTACTCGCATATTATTTGCTTAACCCATCTTGAAATTCATTTTCTTCATGACAACAGAGACATAACGTTGAATATTGTTCATTGCTCTTTTCACCTGTTTACCAAAAAATAACAACATAAGGACATAAACTGAAAACCTAATTTACATGTTACAAAATATACAACGCTTTTATCGCAGTGCTACATCGTACAATAGCATGGCCTTTGGCGATGACCGGACAATGTACATTAAGTCATTCATGTCTCATCATTGGTTTGTAACAAGAGTAACACGACAGCCGTCATATAGAGGATGGGTATTTGTTTTATGTACGAGGAAGGTACGACACTACGACAAACGTGATACAGATATTCCGTGACGATTAACAAAGCCATGATGGTGATCGTAAAGCTTTCGACGAGATGACGAGGTTAATAATAGGAACATATTTTGTCGGGAAAATTTCAAAGTGTGTAAAACAAAATAAACCATCTCTTCAAATTTTTTTATAGCTTCGGAAATTATTTAATAAATACAAGTTGAAATGCACTAAATCAGCAATACGAATGGTAATTTAGCTGGATTAGCACATACACTATAACAATAAATAACAGTGTTTTATACATCTAAACAGTAAATGAACATCATCAACTTATATGTCAGTCTTCCATGAAAGACGTATTTCTTCTTACTGGTATTTATGTTACCCGTATCTAGGAAGAGTTGCAAAATCAATATGGGTACGCCTTTTTTAACCATTATAAACTCCATATTTTGCTCAGGAAAGCCATAACATGGATGTGTTTATAAAAAAAAACATAACAAGTGCATGAATTCGATTCCTGTAAAAGAAATGTAGAATGTCGGTTGGCTGTACTACATTAAAAATCCCCGTTTGACACTTGGAATCCCATGGCCAAAAATAGTTGTGTTCAAAATATTAAATAACAGGTGGATGACTTGCGTTTCTGTAAAAGGAAATACACAACTGTCGTTGTCTTCTGACTAGTGGCCTATGAGGAGTTGGTGATTAGATACATGTATGTGTACCTCCTCTGTACTACATGGCAAATACTTGTTTGACTCTTGGAAACTCGAGAAATCAATGTGATTTAAAAATAAGATAGCAGTTGCACACCTTCATGAGCTGTTGAAGGGCTATGTTTAAATATGGTTGTTTTCAAGTGGCTTAGGGGGTGTAGCGGATGACGGAAACTGACTTCGACGAAGCGAACAAGATAGACGGTGACACAAGACGATGGATGATGATCCCTATAAATCGGTGCTACCTAGTATTGTAGTGTACTTTTCTTTGCATTTGTTTCTCATATTGCATGTTTTAATAATTGATATTAGTCACTTGGTTGTTCATACGTTACGATGATCAATGTGTTTTATTCCAATTTGTTTTATTTTATTACTTATGTATATAGAATTTAAATCAAGGTTGACCGACGTATTGGTTAGCGTGTTCGCCTCGAGTGTGGTAGGTTGTGGGTTCGATCACTGGGCGGGATAAACCAAAGACAGCAAACATGGCGATTACTGCTTCTTCACTATAACACAACATATTAAGATTAACGACACGTATCTTTTTTCGCTCAGAGGTGGGTCACTATATCTATCTATAGATTATTATTTCATAAAATTAGCACTGTACAAAGTAAACCCAGCTTGCATGTTTAGAACAAAGCAGAAATTTTCATATTCATCATATCATAAAAATGTTCTCACCGTATACAGCTAAAAAGTGGATCTTTAAGCGTTAAGTAACAATAATGGACTCGCTCAACATAATGTTTCATATGTTAATTTATCAGTTGCTAAATCCAAAACTTGCTCCGGCTGAAGCGAAGTTTATGTCGTCTTAACAAAATGGTAGCGATTGGTGGAACAGGAAAATTTTAGTCCTCCGGTTTCCCCCATTTATAAAACTGGTAACTATGACAATACTGAAAGGGGTGATAATCTTCCATAATTTTAACTTTTTCTCAAAACAAAATCGGGAAAATGTAATTTGACTTTGGCTACCCCGCGTTTGTCTCTTGCAAGAGAGTCGTAACATCTATGCATTCTAAGATTGCATATTAAATAAGAACATAATCTGCTAAGAGTGCCCAGTGTTAGATTAAATACGTATAAGTGCTGACAACAATATAAAAAAAAAATAAAGAGGTTAGATATGTGTAATAATTGATCATTGACAGATAAACCGATATATTTACATCATTAAAAATACAAAATAATGGTCATGTCTGACATTGTAATTATTCATATTTAAAATTGAATTCTATTGTAATATAAACTATTAACTTTATCATATATATTAATGACTTGTTTTTCACTTCATAACACCGGTATTGTTTCTTCGTGGTCTTTACGGGTGTGTTTCATTATTTCTCTCTAGATTATATTCTTCACTTTTTCTGCTATGTTATTTATAGAATATGCTGATTGACATTGTAACCTCAATACCTCCCTCCACGATATCTCATATTAAATGCTATGAACCTGTTTTCTTTATTTGCATTAATGAAAATTAGGACTAATTGGACATAGGTTAATGTTGTCGCATTTTAAAGATCATGCAGAGAAATGCCAAGCGAGGTTCTGGGACAATCCGTACTCTATAAATAGCAAGGTCATCCCCTATATGCCATACATCAAGCCCTCTACAAAAGTATTAAGAATACAACTAAATCCAAGCAAACATCGGCCCAAATTAATGCTGATATTATGACGTTCTATTAGCAATCTTATTTATGCCATTCAAAAATAAAACAAAGCGAATGGAACGTTTTGTGTAAAAGAACAAAAATGTTTAATTTTGTGTTCTAAGCTCTGATTGGTTAATTTAGTGTTTTATACATACACTACGTGTCTCTAAGTCTTATTTTAAATGATGATGTACCTTAAATTACCATTAAACATTTACTAATTCTTTTTGTGTATACTTATTACAATGTACTGCTTCTTGTGTGTAACTTTTGTATAGTGTACTTTACAATGTATGTTGAAATATGTCAATGAGGGCCTCAGGAAAGATTAGTTATTAACTAACTGTGTAACCCTTTATAAATAAAGAATTTATTATTATTATTATTATTATATGATTTCCATTTGTTGTGTATATTCTCAATACCTATTTAACAAATGCTATAGTGTCATGAGGTATACAAAATGTATTTATTTACAGAAATGTTCATTTGTATTCACAAAGTTATTAAATCATTTTGATGATGTAACAGTGGTGTGTTATGTTTATTTCAGGCAGGTAAAATGAAATGTCTTCAGGTGCAGGTTTTACTATTGCCAATAATTAAAACTAGCTATCAAAATAGAAAACAAAGAATTACCACACTGTCAGAACAGTTTCAAATTCCAATGGAAAAATCATAGAAAGTGGCAAAAACGATGGTACAGGCACTGCAATAAAATATAGTGAAGTTTTATGGGCCCAAACAATGGAATTAAAATCATAATTATATTTTTATCTAGAGTTATCATTAAGCCAAAATGCATTTCTGGTACCCGTTCTTATTTCAAACGAGTAAAGCCAAAATTACAACATAACATGTAAACAGTAGACAACCCATCAGATGTTTCAACTTTTTCTAATGTTTCTATTCAAAAATTGATGTTAAAGAAACGAACTGGTATATTTTTAAACAAATTGTGATAAACGTAATACTTCACTAACACTCCTTCATAGACACAAAGGAAGAACAATGAATTCGAAAACTGTGTACTACAATACCATATGGTTATAGCGACAGTTTTGGTAGTTTTGGTAAATTTGCTAGTACGAATTGCAGTTCGATGAGTATTTTGTGCACAACGTATCGGAGAACGTATAGCCATGGTCTTTGACATTACACATCACCTAAAAATCATGTTTTATTACATGATCTTCTACCTTACATAAATAAAACCACATTCGAACAAAACTATTATCATTATCATTTACGAAACTGTATTCTTTGTACTACTGCTTGAAAGGAACTGTCATAAATCTTTCTTTTTGCTAATTCTGATTGAGGAATTGTTTCGGACAATGGGCAGTATAGATTTTTCAAACCTGTTGGATCAAAGAAAATTGCTGAAGAGAATCATTTATTTCAAAATACTCTATCAACATTACCAATAATCGTCTTCATAAAAGAGTCCTACCATAGTTCATCCGTGGATGTACTCATGTGGTTAGTGAGTTAGATTCCACCCGATACGACTTTAAGTAATACTGTTTATGCATGATTTGCGACAGATTGGTTTCTCGGGTTTCCTCTATTAATAAAACTGGCAACAATGACATAACTGAAATATTACTGAAAGTGGTGTTAATCGTCCATAATCCTATTTTTTTTCAAAAGGTTACGGAAATGAAAACTTACTTTTGTGTTTTTTCAATCCAGAGGCACTGACTTTTTAAATGTCACACTAATCTGTCTTGCATTAAGAATTTCTTTACGTTTAAATTTCTGAAATGGATGAAAAAGGAAAGGTAACTCATACCTAAAAATAAATGAAAATTATGAAAAATGTACATTATTTCATATTTAAAAACTACGAAAACTGTTCATATATACTTTCTATTATGATAATTCGTTAAAACAGTTAATATAGAAAGGTTCTCAAAACAGATGTATTGTATTGTGCAAATGGCCGTTTGTATGATGAATCTTGACAGATATTGTCTGGTGCTGTCATAGAAATGATCACGGCTAATGTCATAATTAAGACAAAAACAGTGGGTCTGTTTCCAGTAATTTAACGACAGAAAAATAACACAATGTCGAAGTGGCAAAACCCAAAAATACCACACCACAACAAACAAAGTGGAATCGAATGTGACATGTAAATCAAGATTTAAAATGAGACCACTTATATATGTTTTGTATTTAAGGTATAAATAGGTATTTAGAGTATAGCTTTCTATGGTTTTATGAGGTAGTTTTAGACTATGATTTTCTGAGGTAGTCTTAGAATAGGATTTTCTGTAGTTTTATTGGGTAGTCTTAGACTAGGATTTTCTGTAGTTTTATTAGGTAGTCTTAGACTAGGGTTTGTTGTAGTTTTATTGGATAGTCTTAGACTAGAATTTTCTGTAGTTTTATTAGGTAGTCTAAGACTATGATTTTCTGTAGTTTTATTAGGTAGTCTTAGACTATGATTTTCTGTAGTTTTATTAGGTAGTCTTAGACGACTATGATTTTCTGTAGTTTTATTAGGTAGTCTTAGACTATGATTTTCTGTAGTTTTCTGAGGTAGTCTTAGACTAGGATTTTCTGTAGTTTTAATAGGTAGTCGTAGATTAGGATTTTCTGTAGTTTTATTAGGTAGTCGTAGACTAGGGGTTTCTGTAGTTTTATTAGGTAGTCGTAGACTAGGATTTTCTGTAGTTTTATTAGGTAGTCTTAGACTTGGATTTTCTGTAGTTTTATTAGGTAGTCGTAGACTATGATTTTCTGTAGTTTTATTAGATAGTCTTAGACTAGGATTTTCTGTAGTTTTATTAGGTAGTCTTAGACTAGGATTTTCTGTAGTGTTCAGAGGTAGTCGTAGACTATGATTTTCTGTAGTTTTATTAGGTAGTCGCAGACTTGGATTTTCTGTAGTTTTATTAGGTAGTCGCAGACTAGGATTTTCTGTAGTTTTATTTGGTAGTTATAGACTAGAATTTTCTGTGGTTTTATGAGGTAGTCGTAGACTATGGTTTTCGTGTGGTTTTGAGAGGTAGTCGTAGACTAAGGTTTTCTGTAGTTTTATTTGGTAGTTATAGACTAGAATTTTCTGTGGTTTTATGAGGTAGTCGTAGACTATGGTTTTCGTGTGGTTTTGTGAGGTAGTCGTAGACTAGGGTTTTCTGTGATTTTATGAGGTAGTCGTAGACTAGGGTTTTCTGTAGTTTTATGAGGTATTCTTAAGAATAGTTAGAAGATACCAAAGAGGTAATCAGAATCCGTATATCAAAGAACAGACAACACAATGGCCAAAAGAAAAAGTACAAAACTAGGATTTTCTGTAGTTTTATCAGATAAATTTGGGCATGGCCTTTTTCTAGTTTTATGATATAATTTTAGACTATGCTTTTCTGTAAATTTATGAGGTAGTGTTATGCTAGGGTATTCTATAGTTCTAAGATTGTCTTAGACTAGGGTTTCTATAGTTCTGAGATTGTCTTAGACTAGGGTTTCTGTAATTTTATGAGGTAGTTTGAGGCCAGGGTTTTCTGTATTTTCATGAGGTAATTTGAGACCAAAGTTTTTTTCGTGTAATTTTATGGGGTAGTTTTAGGTTGCGGATTCATATGATTTATGTTAGGTTTGGTATTTACGTATTTTATGGATCATATGATATGTCTGTTAGTAAACCATCGCTGTTTTTCGTCGAACATTTTCAGCTATATATTTGTACTAATTATATATGTTTTACCATTTTCTTTGTTACCGACAAGTTAAGTATTCTATTTCTCATTATGATCTCAAGTATACAATGTAATTAGTATTGCGTGAGTCCTAATTTCATAACTACCGCAGTTAATGAATTGTAGAAGATGGCTTACACTTAGTAGTTTCATTTCGTTGACTGACATAAACAGTAGGTCTTTAGGTAAGTGTAGTGATAAGTTAAACAACCAAAAACTCTTTGAAAATTGCATATCATAAACGATAATATTTATAAAATAAATATGTTCCACATCTAGCGCTTAAGATCTTTATCAAAAAGCTCATAAGTCATTTCATGTAATAGACTAGCGAACACATTTAATGATATTTCTTTGATTAAAATGATAAATATACCAAGAAAATGATATCAATCTTCTTAAGTTGTTATAAGTAGTGCAGCATATAATCATATTCAACAGAGGCATGGACTACTGCTGGGAGTTGAGAGAAGAACAACTATATAAACCAGTGTTTTGTGATATATATTAAACTATATGACATATGTATTACAAGATAAAGGCGAAAGATATGCAAAAAAACTCGTGTTAACTACATTGGTAAATCGCCTCATAAGAAATATTTTAATAGAATTCACTGTCGGATATCCATTTTTTTAAAAAGAAATAATAAATAGATGAAAAACGAAACACGTGAAATATACTTTATGATCACATAAAATTGACATTTTATATAATGAGGAAAAGCAATATTGGCGTCATAAAAAGAAGGAGTTTCAAGTTCTGATTCGAAATCATAATGAAATCAAGCACATTAAAAATAGATATTGTTTAGATCAAGATATATGTTTTGGTGTTATTACCTTTAATATAGTAACCGCAAACAAAGCTGCTAATGATGCTTCCTTTTATGCACATATAGTTCCAGCAGACAAAGCTGCTAATGATGTTTTATCGTTATTAATAACTTTTACGATCACATAGTACCAGCAGGAAAAGCTGTTCTTGATGTGACCTTTTCTGTTCATATAGTACCAGTAGACAAAGCTGCCAACGTCATTGTAGGTGTATTGTAGCAATGCATGTCTTTTAATAATAAGCATACTTTACTTTAAACATATTTTATTGTTCAATAATAAACAATTAATATACTACTAGTAACTGATAATAATTTGTGAAATCCATATATATGATACAAAGTGTAAATATCACTGTTCCTTCAACATTGTTGACAATTTACGTAATGGGCCTAGCCAAAAACATTTTAATCTGAAAGAGAGGCTAAAAGAAGGACCACAATTCGAATATTTTGAAGGTATATATAGAATATACATCCTTCAAAACTGTATGAACCATAGTAATCATAAATTGATGATCTGTGTGTACAGCACAGTAGTAAGGTAAACATGTTAATGTAAGTTGAAAGAGCAAATAAACAGTTAAATGCAATACACATTAACTAAAAACACTGTTGCGTTAAGGACACAACTTTTTTTTTCTCTCTCAAATATTGATTTTTAATAGCCCCCCCCCCCCTCCGAACATCTGCATAATATGCTATAGTAAAAACAGTAACAAAATATTAACAAGATTTAATTAATGTTATTTGATGTCTTGATACAAGGCAATTTCTCAAACTTTTCTGTGCTTTTTTTTCTTAAAAAAATTGAACAAATTCTTTCAGAAGCGCATCTGCAGGGTTTACATGTATCTGAACAGCTTTTCTGTTAGTATTATTAACCTAAGGCATATGTTGATAAATAGCAAAAGCTTGTCCCTTGTAATTCTGGTTTGCATTATTTAGCAAGATGCCAAATTCTTATCATTTAAAAAAATCATCTTTTCACACTGTATAAGATTTATAGATGTGTAACCAACATACATGTTCAAATTACAATTTAATCATATCTTTCCCATAATCATCATCATTTCATTTTTAGCTCACCTGCTAATATTGTCATCACTTTCCGTCAGTCGTCGTAGTAAATTTTATATTTCACCTTTATTCTCCAAAACCAATTCGTCAAGTGGAACCAAACATGGCAGGAATGTTCATTTGGTGCTGATCAGAAATTGCACATGGCTTCCAGAGCTAATAATGTTATCGGATTGGCTTAAATTTAAAAATGCTTCTCAGAAACCACTGGCCATATCTGATTATGATATCGTAGAAATGTACATTAGATGGTCCTCTACTAGTTTTGGATTTTGAATACCAATTGTAAATACAAGATGCCCGCCGCAACGAAGAGTTTGAAGATACCAAAGGGGTAATCAGAATCCCTATATTGAAGAAGAGCACACAACACAATGGCCAAAAGAAAAAGTACAAAAGGACAAACAACGATCTACAAAACATACATATAAAACTAAAGATCGAGTAACACGAACCCCACTAAGAATCGGGGGTGAACTCACGTGCTCCGGTAGGGTAAGCAGTTCCCGCTCCACTAGTGGCACCCGTCGTTTTAATCTAGTTACAAACCCGGTAATAAGTCGTGAGGAATGAGGAAAGGACGTGGAAGTGTTTACGACAAGTGGAACATATCCGTGGTCATTTGTGTCACAGATATTCCATAACGGTCAACCAAGTCATGGTGGCGATCGTAAAATTATCGAAGTGATGACTTCAACTTTACCAAAAGGAACCCTCGGTTATGACCATATCCGATTTTGGCTATTCGCTTTAGGCCATTTAATTTTATTGTTCCCAAACTTTAAATTAATTGGCTTTCTAATCTTTCGATTTTGAGCTTACCTGGTGAAGGTTATTCCAGAAACGCATCGTGCTCACTAAATTGATGTTTTTAATATAACAAAGGGCCCCAAGGCGAATTACATAATATCCTTTTCTCAGAAACAACAAGCATAATCGAACCCACTCTATGCATGAATGGTCATTGGATGGTGCCTTGAAACGTTGACATTTTTATGCGATCAAAAATCAAATATTGAACTCAGTTTTTACCATCATACCATATGAGAAAATGAATAAACGCTTTTCTAATAAAATACAAAAATGCATGAACATGTTTTGTAGGACTATTGTTGTGGTTTCTTGGTCAATGTCTTAAGGGTAGTTGGTCATACTTTTACTTGTCAGGGCAGCAACATATAGTAATCATTATTCAAAAGCATAATTGAATCTGTAAGTTATATCTTGATACTATACACAAATACAAAATTGAGTATGATTGATGAACGCTATTTATAGAAGACAGAATATAAGAAAAATCAAAACATCATCGAAAAGTACCCAATTTTGTAATTGAAAAGCACAGAAATAAATACAACTTATGCTCATCAAACTATGTGGCATCTTATAGCGTAATCAGATAACTTAAACGCTACACAAGAACAATTACTATGATTGATGACAAATGTTGAAAGAAAAGAAGTAATTAAATATTTGACATCATCCAATTTCAAAGACTTTTCTGGATTTTGTTCGTTTGGTTTTTTTTTAAAACTTTTTATTCTATATTTTACAATCATTACACATCAGCTGGAAAACACAAAAAATCACGGGGAACCTTTCTGATACAATTGCACTTTTTTGCATGTTTTGTTAAATGTGCTTTGAAATAATGCTACACTACTTATATCTAAAAGTGCAAAAAAAATGTAGTTGAATAAACGAAACGATTCTATGTTGACAGACATGAATATTCCATTGATTGTTTATCGGCACAGGCAAGTAAGTAAAACCGAGGGTCCAATTTGTGAAAAATCTGAAAAATATATAAAACTTGTTATCAAGCTACATCATTCATATCTATTGTAAATTACAGAAGCAAAAATTACCCAAACGCTATTTTGCCCCATTCCTCCAACTAAAATAAGGAGCAACTTTAGATGGAGGAAGGAGGCCCCCAACTTGATAATTTCATACCAATTACACACATGCAGGTGAATGTTAAAATCAGATATGATACAATTTGAAAATAAATTAAAATAGCACACTTTCTGTTCATGGGTTTTCTGTGTGGTGTTCTGTAGATCATTGTTTCTTGTTCTTTTGATCATTACGTTGTCTGTTCTTCGATTGTCAGGATCTGACTACCACTTAAAGGGCACCGGACATCAAATTATCAAACATCTTTTTCAGATTAATACTGCATCATTATTACTTATAAATTATGTGTATGAACTCTACAGTATCTAATTATACTCATGAAGTGTGATAACAGTGTGTGTAAACACTGATAAATATGTTTACCGCCGTATGCATATTTTTAGCTTGATAACGAGGCTCACATGCTGTGTACGTCACAGTTGATAATACTCTATCTAACCTATGATGAAAGAAATACTGTACATAGATAAATATTAAAGTCTATATCGGTTTCTAATTAAAATAACACGGTTATTGTTTCTTAGGGTATATAATCACTTCATTTGTGAACGGAGTAATAGTAAAACGTTAAAATAATCTTTGGATAAAAATGCTTTATTGCGTTGTCTGGGGTTGCAAAAGTAATTCTTCAACCGACAAAACTGTCTCTTGGTTTAGTTTTCCAAAAGATCAACCGAGGTTTAAAGCATGGGTACATTATTGCAAACGTCAGGTTTTCACTCCTTCAAAATACAGTAAAATATGTGGAAAGCATTTCACAAAGAGCCAGTATAGTAGGGATCCAGCAAGACTGGTCGAGCTTGGATATCCTGGAGCAAGAGCGGCATTGAAGGATGATGCTATTCCTGATATTCCCGTTGTAGTGAATGACGATTCTCCTGCCCCCAAAAAACCTAGAATAGCTGTCCAAAATAGAAGAAAGAACGAGGTATATATGACAAGACATAATAAATTATGATCTCTCGCGCTTTTACAGATTATCAGTATTAAATCTTTTGTAAGTTTTAGTCCCCTTCTTTTAATTTGAAAGAATATATTTTTAATATATGGACCAAGATTTTTTTTCACTCACGCGTATGAACTAATTGACCCATGGCTTGAAAGGTCTAGGACAACACAACAATTCTGCTTTTTTTTTCATTATAACTTATGTACCCTATTTTAATCCCATCGAAAAGATAGAGGAAATACTTCATTTTGAACCCCCTCTGTTAATAGAATAAGCATAGACAT
>MJUT01001780.1:40636-53404 GCA_002080005.1 Gigantidas platifrons | reverse complement strand
CGCTTTATATGTGTCCGATTGAACAAAATGACAATATGTTTTTACTTCTACACGCGAAGAGAATAGGGTTACACCTAGTTCCAGCCTTTGTTTTATAATTATATTCCAGGTAATTTTATAGATTTATTAATTAATTTATTCAAATTGCATATTATTTCCATATGGGTCAAGCAATTACAATGCAAAGGCATACAAATATATAAAAAAAAACAACAACAAAAAACCACACAAACATAATATATAATAAATGCGTGCATTTGAAGATGATCACGGTAAATATACGTAGACAATTTAAATTTTAGGAACTTCAGGCAGGCCTCGTTAATTTTTAACTAAGTGATGAGGGAAGTAGAATTAATGACAAGTACAGAGTAGTATTCTTAAAAATACAACATCAGGCACTGTCCGATGGTAATGTTTTTTCGAGACTTGCCCCCCCCCTTTTTTTTCAATTACGATTGATTTTTACATTTGCTTAGGTTAAAAGGGAAAATAATTTGCTCCGGATATGGAGTGGAAACAAATTGTAAATGTTGAGGATAACATTTCTTTCCATGCTAAATTGTCCAATCTAATATCACGACTTTCTTTTTCCTCGTGATCGGCATCCATGGACATCAGAATGGTCCGAGATTTCTGACATTTCTGTTGCATTGGAGCTCATTTCTGCCATCGGTTCAAACTGATACGGTTGAATATTGTCTAGTGAAGGTATACATAAATGTATTTCTTTTCGTTGGAAGAACAATTACGGTAATTCTCTTTCCTTATTTCAAGGGTACTTACTACCCGCATGTGACACCCGTGCAATTCATGTGTGCTTAGGGTATATATATGTACCCGATTTAAATATTAATTATCGAGTCTCGCTACAACTTTACGTTGATTTTTGCCCTAATGTTTTACAAGGTTGGTTTGCTTCATATTTGGGGAAAAATGAATTTTTTTATATAGTTGTAAGAATTGATTGTTTATATATTAAAATGGTTTCCATGCTATATTTGTTACATATGTTTAATAAAATGCTCGTTTACTGAAGTTGTAGCGAGTCACTCATCCTATACTTTTGTTTCTTGTTTAGAAAAGACTAAATTTATTTTCTGATGAGAACATCGAAGGAGAAAATAAAGCATCTTCATCGTCAATAGTGTCGTTTAAATCCATAATGTGTGGTGTTGTTTACAAGTGAAAGCGTGTGTTGTTATAAATAATTAACAACTGTGACGTCACGCTAACTTTTGTGCACTACCTTATTAATTGTCGGCAGTTTCCGGAGATCATCGGAGATTTATCAAAACGTGTGTGAAATGTACATTCCTACAGTAATTTGGTAGAGATAATTGCTATGCCGTTGTTCTCTTTCATTTAATTCTGACATTAACAAATGAAAAACAAAAAAATATTTTTCATGTCCGGTGTCCTTTAAGTATCTCCAAACCATTCTTTCATGTCAAGTGAGCAGTATTGTGGTAATATTTATATCAAGAGCAAGTTTACAAGCCATAAATTGACATGTAGATAAAACGGTGGTATTGTGATGAGACTATGGTGGATGTTTGGATTGGCACACTTGACATGGAGATTATGAATAGGGTAGGACATTTGTGGCTTGTAATTGACTATCAATGACCACTTCTGACAAAATGTTCCTCATTAGGAGCTACTGACAGCGCAAGACGCATGGCTTTTTAGAAGTACGTGGTACCCATGTTTAGCTAGCAATGCATTTGATTTTTCTTCAGCGAATATACTTTGTCCTATATCTATGACCAAGAGTTTCGTCGAATGGGCAGATGTAGAAGACATACTCACCGTGACATATGATTTGTAAGTGGTCAGTAAGACACGGTTTGTGCCAGAATAACATCTGTCATGTATTAAATATTAAATCATGCACATTCAATTTACCAAATAGGTTTTTTTTTATTAATCGATCGTTTTGAACTAACTATTGATACTTTGTATCCACTAAGATGAAAATTGCCTAATGTTAACGTAATTATGAATGCTAAAAATGTTATAGATCACACAGGCGAGGTGTACTCGATACAACGTTATGTGATAAAGTTTGTCAGTGACTTGGGGCAGGTCGATATTTTTCTCCGGGTCCTCTGGTGTCCTCCACCAATAAAACTGACTGCCATGATATAACTGAAATATTGTTGAAAGTGGCGATAAACACCACGACCCCCTCTCTTGTCATAAAGGTATACTTTCATGGACTGGTTGACATATACCATTGATTATTATTGATGTTGTGTTTTTCATTCCAAGCTATTATGAGTGGTAATTCTCTTCACATTCGGTTTGTACTATATATAAGTTCTCATTTATGTTTTATATTTAAGGAAAGAATACTTACGGATAAATCTTACAACTAATTTATTTGCTAATATTTCGTTTAATGTTTCTCTTTTTTTTGTCAATTATCATAGATACTTCCTCTTGGCACATCGAGTGTTTGGCAGTAAAATCATCATTCTTAATATAATGCTCAATTAATACATCAATTACTTGATGATAATAGCTGATTCGAACTGCCAAAATATTAGTTTTCCTTCATAACACTAGAGGCGTTACTCTCTTAACAACGTCGATGTATGCCGGTGTGGTTTATTTACTCTATAAATCCGTCTGACTGGTGGTAATAAATCACACGACGGTCTAATTTATGACAATGCTTTTGATTACTTATATTTATATATATATATATATCAATATACATTGCACTTTCTTGCCTTTTGATTCTCTGTGTCATAACATGTCAATAAAGTGTTAGGAATCTGTCCTACACTGCGTGGGACGGTTTGTGAACATATATATCAATATCTTAATAAGCTAATATGATAATCATGTCATATAGATTGTCAACTGTTAACGTTATAGAATACGATATATATGTTACACTAATCATATGTACATACATTTATATGTTATACTAAATTAACAAAAAATGTTTAGCAAGTGCTTGTCAATCAATAACCGATTCCCTAATAATTTTAAATACAAATAAAAATTCGCATGTAGCAAATTAATTTTTAAGGTATCAATTTATTGTTTACACGACACTATTTATATACAGTCCGACAAAAGTTAAGCACCACCAGACTTGTTTCAATAATATCTTTTCTAATAATGAACTTATTTCAAATCGGTTTGCTGTTTTCGTTACCTGTACACACATACTTACTTTCCTGTGAAACAGGTTATTGATCGATTTGTATTTGTGTATATGACAGGGTGTGTAAAGTGCCACGTGTACTTTTCAACATTTGTGTTTGCGAACGAAAGCTGATTTTTTTTGTGTAGAATTTTAAGTTTCATTTTCTATTGGTTTGGTATGGTGCGGCGAAAATTAACCATACCAGAAAGGTGGCAAGCTGTTGGCATGCATAACGGTGGTTTTAGCCATAGAAGGGTGGCAGACCACTTCAGGGTTAACCATTCCATCATTGTACGACTGATGCAGCGTTTTCGTCAGACGGGGAATGTTACTGACCGTCCACGTGCAGGTAGACCTCGCAAAACGACGCCGCGAGAGGACCAGTTCATATCCAGACGGGCGCGGCAACGGCCGTTCAGTATAGCTGGTGCACTTCGTGGTAATTTAGCGGTTGGAGGCCACATTAGCACACGCACTGTAATCAGACGCCTCCACCATCAGGGAATGCGAGCGCGACGACCCATAAAACATCCACAGTTGACATTACGTCATCGCCGTACTCTATTTGACTGGTCACATGATCATTTGGGGTGGACTATTCGCACATGGAGATGGGTCCACTGGTCTGATGAAAGTCGTTTTTTGTTACGCCCTATCGACGGTCGTGCAAGGAATTGGCGCCAACGAAACACTTTATTTCAGGACAGCCACATTTTGGGCACAACTGCTTTTGGAGGTGGGGGTGTAACTTTCTGGGCTTGTTTTTCCTTTGACTGTAAGTTGGACTTGTACGTTCTTGATGGTAATCTGACAGGCCAAAAATACCGTGACAATGTGCTCGCTCCACGCGTAGTCCCCCATTTCGACAATCATGCGTTAGCTGACAGGCCAATGTTCATGGACGACAATGCTAGGCCACATAGAGCCCGAATTGTACAACATTTTCTACAGCAAGAGGCTGTTCAGACAATTCCATGGCCTGCGATATCGCCAGACATGAACCCTATAGAGCATGTATGGGACTTTATTGGCCGAAAAATTTACCAACGTAATCCAAAATGTCAAAATATTGACGAATTAAGAACTGCTATCTTACAGGAGTGGCAACAGTTCCCGCAAGAACGGCTTAGGCGAAGCATGACGAGGCGTGTTACAGAACTTCACAATAAACGCGGTGGATATACTCGTTATTGATTTTTATGCCTTACACTTACGCACAATAGATGCATTTAAAAGTTCTTTAAAAATCTGAAGACTCTGCATTTTAATGCAATGTTAAAAACTTCCATCAAAGACAAACTGGTTTTACGTTTTTCGAGCGCCTGTTTTCAACCCCATTTTTGCCACGTCATAGTCACGACTTTCAGGATGATAAATACTTCGTAGATTGGTAATTTTAGAGCCCTTGGTGCAGTCTTTTAAGATGTGTAAGAAAAATGGTGATATCTATTTTATTGTTTTAACAGTATTGATAAAATATATATCGATAAAAAATATAGGGTGTTGCTTAAATTTTGTCGGAGTGTATATTTTACTGGATTTTTTTTTAGCGTCACACTTTTTCATGTGCTCTTGTTTACGTCACTTGGATCATTTCAGTTCTATATTGATAGGCATATGTTGTAAAAGATGACTGAATTTTTCTATAAAACAATAGATCGGGTCACAAACGAAGCGGTCATTCAAGTGCATTCCATATGTAAGTAAAATGTCACCACTCACATAATAACTGAACGAGCAGCGTTATTATATTTCAAGATTAGCTTGAAATAAAGGATACTACTGACACTCAAAAGTATGCATCCTACCTCGACATTCATCTTGATATCGACAATGGGGGAAGATTAAAAACAACAAAACTCTTTTTACAAACGCCAGGACCATCTTTCCAATTGTCAAATTCCGATTCATTAGTTGCTATATGCAAGCAGCGTACTTAGTTTACATTATTCCTTGGATGAAGTAATCTACAAAACGTCTACGGTCGTCATCATGAACTGGTTGAGCTTCATTAAATATCCATTCCTCAGATGTCAATGGATCTTTCCGCTTTTACGTACCTTTTATCCATCTATCACTGAGATTAATATTACCGACTTGACTATGAGTTACACAGTATCACGGCATATGTCTTATAATAAACATTGCTTATTTTGGTGGGGTTTGTGTTGCTCATCTTTTAAAAGCTTTCTGTGTTGTGTTGTTTTTATTTTTGTTTGTCTTTGTTCTGTGTATTGTGCCCAATGTTGCCAGTGTCTCTAGATTGTCCGTTCTGGATTGCCTTTTAGGTTTATGTAACGTTCATAGAAACTGTTGATGACGTACTTTAATTCACTTTTCCCAATATATGTGTCAAACATACAGTGTGAATAGTATGTACGGCACCTGTGTTAACGTTCATTTCCAAATGTATTTAATGAAAAAAAATACTTAAATGACTAATTTCCTTTTATTTTTGCAGTGTATAAAAATATTTTCTGTTTTAAAAATATAACATGTGTATATTGCGTGTATTATCCTATCGTTAGATATCGACCAGTATGCATTGTTATACTGAAATTAGGGCAATCCGATTTTTGCTAATGGGTGCCAGATTCCTAATAACTACTATGCTACCTATAGGTACATTGTAACATTATAATGTTGAATTTTTACAGCCAAAAAGTGCCATTTTTGGGGATTTTCATCAATCACTTTAAAATAAAAGATACAGAATATATTGACACTATGGTGCTGACCACATTGCATTCACTTTTCCAAAAACAAACCGTCGGACTGTTGATCACTCACTTTCCCAACTATCACACAAAATGAATTATGCTCATAACTCCTATGTTAACTTCCGTTTACAGTAATTGAAAAACAAATACAAAAGATCATTTGATAGTGTATCAAAACAACGTCCACATGTACATTGCATGTATTATCCAATCAATTGCCATCCTAATTTATTCAATGATTGCATGGAGGTTATCTACACAAAGCAGGTGACTGGTTCCCGATTACCAATTACTTAGTACTACAATAACTCATATACCTCAATAGATGACATTAGTCAGTATGGCGGTCAACTGTTTTGTTTTTTTTTTACCAGTAAGGCATTGTGTCCTCCCATGTATTTAGTAGTGTAACACACTGACACTATTTATATAAGACATTGTACCAGTCATAATTATACTTAACCTTACTATTCGATGCAAATTATTTTCTTTCATATTCATTGCATTTTATGTAAATCCAAATATCAATGCAATATTACCTGAATGTTTCATTACACTACATGAAATTAATTTATAGGGTGACCCATAAAAATGCCACCCATATATTCATAAATACAACTTTTAAAAATGATGCTATGACTTTGATATTTCAGGTTAGTGAAGACTATTCGATGCATTAAAGATTAGAATAGTGTTTATTTTTAAGTTGCCTTAGACAGTTCGAGCAACAACAACAAAAAACATTTTCTATAGAAACATACTTTGAGACAATGCTCCTTGGAATGTGACCAACTTAGTGTCTGACGGCATCAATATTCACCGGTGACCTTGCACTCCATGGCCCTTAGTATTTAGGTTCAAGGCTGTCCCATGTTCCACGAGTTTATTAACCCACCTTTGAATGCGTTGTTTGTCCGGATAACAACGCCATTGTCATTGGATGCGAAAGCAGGCTTGCACTGCAAAGAAAGATTATGTCTCAGAGTAGGTCTATATGGAAAAAGTGGGGTTTTTTTTCGAACTGTCTATTGACTATTGACCCTTGAAAGTGTATTTGAGTGGAACGCCATGTCTGCTTGACTTAACCTGCAGGGATATAGTACTGTACAAATCCAACTCGGCTTGTTGGTCTGGTACAACACATTATCCTAAGACAAAGTGACATAGTTCAAGTGAAGAGAAAGGGAAAAAGGCAAGTCAAATGGTGAAAAGATTTGGAAAATACAGAAGAAAATTGTGAAATGATATGGAAAATATGTAAGAAAAGTAAGTTGAATAGTGAAAAGATATGGAAATTATGGAAAAAAGGTAAGTAAATTGTGAAAAGATATGAAAAATATGGAAGAAATGTGAGTTGAATAGTGAAAATATTTGGAAAATACAGAAGAAAAGTAAGTTGAAATGTGAAAAGATATTAAGAATATGGAAGAATAGTAGGTTGAATAGTGAAAAGATATGGAAAATACAAAAGACCATTCGGAACTATTCGACACAGAGTAGGTGTATTGTAACTGATACAAAAGACCATTCGGAATTATTGTAAATGATAAAAAAAAAGTACGGTAAAAAAAAAAGTACGGGAAAAAAGAAGTACGGAGAAAAAAGTACGGGAAAAAAAATGTACGCGAAAAAAAAAGTACGGAAAAAAAAAGTACTAAAAAAAAAAATTACGGGAAAAAAAAAGTAAGGGAAAAAAGTCCGGGAAACCGGTTGCGCACACCCCTTCGGGTGACCTTCGGTATCCATGGTACTTGTACTACTACTGTAGTAAGGGAAAATGACGTCACAAAAGAAAAAACGGGGGAGGGGGAAATGACGTCACTTCCCGTCACTTCCGATCGGGGCCGCTTCCGGTCATGCGCAATGGCCAGATCCTCCACAAATGTGGCTATTGAATGCTTATATTATACCCTTCCACCACACCCCTTCCTCCAAAGAAGAGAATATAAACACAGAATATATTTCAACAGTAATAACACATGTAAGAGAATGGAATGATTTCCGTGTGTTTCCACAGTATTGATTGCTTATATTATACCCTTCCACCACACCCCTTCCCCCAAAGAAGAGAATATAAACACAGAATATATTTCAATAGTAATAGCACATGTGTGATACCGGGCATGTCGATATTGTACGACCAGTGTTCTCACTTGTGGCACCTCCATTTTTTCTAACTTTCTGTTTCAATATTTATTTTTCAATAACATTTCTTTATTATTATGAATATGGACACGAACAGGAAAGGAATAAGAGGTTAAACGATTAAGAAATTTTACTGACAATAAATATTTTAACGGAAAGTTAAAAAAAGAAAAGAAAAAAAGGGCGATTCCGTGCCACAAGCGCCTGTGAATGTACTAAGACCATATTGACGGCTTCCTTGCTTATGTGGCATATCACATTTCTTACATATCAACAAGTCTATCAGGAAGTGTCACAAATGTCAAATCAATATTCATAGCCATCATATTATTGTACTGTATTACATATCAATTGGCTAGGTCGATTTATATTGAATTGCACTTATCAATATATATTTGCTAATGCCTAGTATATGATACTAAATCATCTTTCTTGCTTTCGTTTTCGTGCTCCCAAATACTATTAAATCATTTAAATCATTTGGCTTTCAAATATTTGGACTCTGAACATACTTGATGAAGGTTATTCCAGAAATGCCTTGTGCACACAACATTTGGGATCTACGTTTTTATAAAGGAACGTAAATGTAATGGTGTAACATAGAAAAAAAAACAGCCGTGTCGTATATACATATACAATATATCCGTACATTGTTGGAAAATATCAAACTTATTTGCATGAACGTTAGAAACGGGTAGAAAAGCGAGTTTTTTGGCGAGTATTTCTAACATGTTTCGCAGCGAGTGCAAATTAATTTTTATATTTAACGACAATGTACGGATATTGTGTTTATCCTGCTAAAAGGTTCAAATCAACTGCCAATACGACGATTCCGTGATAAGACGTTCTCCTGACTTGGAGGAAGAATTCGTACCACCGATCACGTGACTTCATAAGAAATCTAGGCATTTTAGCAGTAGACACTGCAGGTGGAAATGGATTGAGGAAAACGATCTCAAAAGTAATCCAGCAAATATTGGTGCGTGGTCCCGGGGGGGGGGGGGGGGTACATCTGACAGCAGGAAGAAACCCAATCTGGAAAAATATGTAACATTTATCCCATTTCCGACAAAGTTGAAAGACCACAGGCCATTTTGAACTAAAGACGCCTAGATTTTAGTCACGTGGTGATGGAAGTCACATGACGGTATTATCTGAATACCAGTATCCCGGAACCGACGTATTGTCTGAAAATAGCTTAAACAAGCGTCGTTCTAAACGTTTTCAAAGGTGTCATCTGTGACGTCAGCGCTTATACTGTTACCGTTTCTTTCAGTTGTTTAACAGCACTCGGGTACCAGATCAGCTATTTTTTGGTCAGTGACTGTATATGACAAAAGTTATCCAGTGAGTGCAATTTGACTACTCAAATAGAACCAGTACAGGATATAAAGTATTATAATATGACACCCTTCATTGACTATATGAACAATGTTGTGAGAGATGAAATACTAATATCACACCAACCCATGTAAAAGTACCAACGACTTGTGACTTCCACGAATTATTTCTTAAGAATAGCAACAGAGATATCATGAAACAAATGTATATATCATTTTGATTGAATTTAAGACCTGTTAAAACGATGTTGTATTTGTTTCTCCCTTATATTGTACTTTTATCCCAATAGTTGAAAAAAAAATAAACACATATTGTCAATCCAAAATTCTGCTAACAATACAGTTAAACAACAAATGCACAATAGGGCTTAAATATGATAGTTAAATTTAGCTAATGTTGCTTATGTGATATTTTATTTCTCTCCAAACCTTTAAAATGCAAACTGATTATCGGAGGACCACTATTTAAAGACATGAATTCATTTAAATCATCACCAAAATAGTCAACCTATAAAAGTAATTTTATTTAATTTTACCAAACTGCACAACCATTTTTCTTGAAACGTCATACTCTTGTTCCAAAAGATATTGAATTATTTTACTTTCTAATCCATGAGCGTACTTGATGAAGGTTATTCCAGAGACTCTCTGTGGGGACTAAATTAGATATCTACGTTCTTATTAATAATACTTATGAAGCTCCTGGTCTCACTTACTGTTTTGTATAGTCCCAAGTTGTCGGATCTTTTGTTCTCTTCTTTAGTTTTACCTTTCTGTTGGCACTGTTGTTTAATATTTGCATGTAAGACTTTGCTAGTTATTGTACCATAGGTCTATAAATTTACATAATTGAGCATAGTAGCTTGGCATATATAATCATTAGGACAGAGTAACCACGATTATCGTATTATTCTTGTAGATAAACATGTTTACTTAATTCTCAAATTAACTTTGATTTAATGTAATATTTGAACTTTGCGAAATATATCTGTCGTTCGAGATGGAGATTTCTAATGTCAAATTATCGATCAGACCGATTTTGTTAGATATCTTATTTAGTGCTCTCCGTGCGTTTCTGAAATAACCTTCATCATGTACACTCTGACAGAACTGTAAAAGCCAAATAATGTAAGTCTTTAGGGGCAAGTAGCCAAAGGGCTTAAACAGGAAAACCAAAACTGACTGAGGCTACTAAGTCCTGAGAGAGATTTTCTATATTTTAATCAATTACATTATTTATGAATTGTAAATGTGGAATTGATGACCATCACTATTTAAACTTCCTTTTCATAATAAATATATCTAATAAATAAACAAGAATTAGAGAATACCGAATGGGTAATAAAATTTGACAATCCAGAGAAATTGGCAACATGGGGTAAACAAGACGAAAACAAAGACACAAAACAATGCGTGTTGGACACCACTATACACAAGCAAACACAAATAACGTATGAAATACGACATGAGCCATGCCAATGCCAAACATAAGTTGTTAGATATTCATACGCTTAGTTGCATTTTAATGTTTGTTTGTTTTCTTTTGTCAATATGTATAAGCACAACAACAAAAATAAGAAGTATGTATTTAATAACAGACAACATGTGACAATCACTATTATGTAACTCTAATGATGCCCTGAAAAACGTAGAAGTGTCTTAAATTATGTTGACGTTACTTTTTAATTAAACTAATATGCAGTTCCTAACCTAGAATTAACATGACAATATGCTATGGTGACTGACACGTTGTCACTTACAATGACTTATAATTATTAGTGCTATTAGAAATCATTAGCGATTGTTCATTTTACAATAAACGTGAAACAAATCATGAAAGTCACAATAACCTAATGTAACACAAATTGTAATGCACACTATATCTATGTTATCTCTTCATATATATAGTTGGTGGTAGTAAGTAATGATAATTCTGCTTAATAATATGAAACAGTGTTCAACATCAACAATCCAGTATTAGGACGGGGATTAACTCAGGTGTTCTACAAGGGTAAGCAGTTCTTGTTCCACGAATGGCACCACTGTCATATAATATGAAGTAGAGTTAAATATTGACGATCTAGTATTAGGATGAGAATGAACTCAGGTGTTCTACAAGGGTAAGCAGTTCTTGTTCCACAACGGGCGCCACTGTCATATAATATGAATTATCACATATTTATAAGTAATAACGTAAATTTTGCCCATACGTAAACACCGGAAGTGCCACAGCGATATCTGCCATCGGGGCAAAACTCTGATAACACGATATCATGCCTCTCATGAGTCCCATGACGTCACTTCCGCCCAACTGTTAATTGTCGTTTGGAAAATGTCGACGTTCAGCGAGGAAAAATTTGTTGGCGTTTCGGAAGCAGAGCAGAACCCTCAACCGATATCGATCACTCATATCCGTAAGTTTGGTGTCTGTGTGGGAAGTTAATTTTGTTCTTTTAAATTCAATGTTGAAATATGTGATAAATAGATTTATGCATGCTTTTTTCCATATCAGGACTGTTATCATCCCTCGACCGATATCGACCCTCGGGCTAAAGCTCTCTGACAGATACCGGTCTCTCGGGATGATAACAGTCTTGATATGGAAAAGGGCATGCATCAATCTATATTGATCACATATTTATAAGTAATAACGTCAATTTTGCCCATACGTAAACACCGGAAGTCCCACAGCGATATCAGCCCAAGGGCAGATACCGGAACAAAACTCTGATAACACGATATCAAGCCTCTCGCGCGCCCCATGACGTCACTTCCGCCCAACTTTCAATTGTCGTTTGGAAAATGTCGACGTCATGCTTTAATCTAATATGATAATAGGTGTTACCTAACTTGGGACAAAGTCCAATAATTTTTTTAAACAACATATCGGGGACCAAACTCCGGACAGTTTTCGTATCCGCTACCGAACATGGTTCATAACCGGTAGTAAATAAACTTTATTGTACTATAGCTTTAGTTTGCACATTTTGTTGTTCATGTGCGATGCTTTATTCACGAGAAAAGCCGTCATTAGTTTTACAGATCATAAAAATTATAAACATTGTCATTTTTGTTTATGGTTGTCAAGGACTACATCACGCTCTATCTCGCGATATTTTGAACAGGTTCCACTTCTCACGAGAGCTGCAACATGATTTTTTTCCCTACATCCTTGTACCCGTTCTTGATTTTATTTATACAATATGTCGTTTTTAGTACTTTGATACTCGTGCCCCTACAAGAGCAATTTTTTACTGCATCGAATTTTTTGCAGAAACCCACTGTGGCTGTACATGTATTGCTTCCGGTGCATGAAAATTTAGTCATTAGTATATAGAAAAAAATTGCTATTTCTACCATAGTTGGGACTTCGTCCCATATAAGTAGCATTAAACATCCA
>MJUT01001780.1:17974-34264 GCA_002080005.1 Gigantidas platifrons | reverse complement strand
ATGAATGATGAGCTCAAATTAATGAGGAATTCTAAGGAGGTGATTGTGATTACGACAAACAGAACTTTCATGTTTGTACGAATGGCTCAATGAGTTAGGTAGTTGGATTACCCAACACCTCATACAAGCCTATCACCAATACGGCGTGGGTTCGAGCCCGGCTTTGTACATTACAAAAAAGGGTGCACTCGACTCCCAACCACAAATGATAAAGTTTATCAGTTGCTTGCCCATGGTCGGTGGTTCTTTCTTGGTACTCTGGCTTCTTCCACCACTAAAACTGGTCGCCATGATATAGCCGAAATATTGCTGAAAGTGGCGTTAAAACACCAAAAAATCAAAAATTAAAACCTTCAATACAAAATTAATGAAATAAAACTACACCTTACTACACCTTAATTGATTTTTGTTGAAATGGCGATGAATAGTGTTGTCCACCAGTCACGGTAGTTTGGTCGAGATATCACTATAATACGGACAATGTAATACGAATATAATAATACTAATAATTTGACATTCGACGGGAGTGATATATAATCTGTGAATATTCCATTTATTATCAGCCGAGCAATGTGTGTATTGATCTGCATTGAAATATACTTTATGACATGTGACTTCGTGATTAGCATGTTTTCCTCGCCTTTTCTACATTTTACAATATAATACATCATTTTACTAATTGGATTTCTCAAGAAAATAATTTTATTATAATAGACGGGCCATTAATCAAACCTTCTACTGTTAAATCTATAAATATTTAAATATCAAGCATTTCTAATTTACTTTAATAGCAATGTTAGTCACAAGAACAAGAAATTGTATCTGACAAAGCATTTTATCGTTATGATTTTATAACTATTTCAACACTCTTTTTAATTTACGGTCGCCATGACTGACTGATGATGCCGTTGTTAAACGTTAGAGTAAACGTTCATTTTTCTTGCTTAGAAAAAAACAACTCTCATGTTGGACTTCTTTTAATCCGTGAAGTGAGTCAATGAGTGAATCTTGTTTAACGAAACTCAGCAATTGTTTAGCTATGTCATGACGAGAACATGTTAATTATCAATGAAATGATGATGAGATCCGCTTTGTACTAGACCATTACGCTTAGTTAGATTTTATAGTGCTAGCTAACTGAAACAACAGTCCACGGATAGACACGTCGCTCCACTAGGACACAATATCCTGATTCTGAGCCAAACAGTCTTTGCTCTTTCTCCTTAATGTTGCCTGCTTAGAGGAGAAGCAACAAATACCAATTTTATAGTCTTTAGTGTGACCCGATCGGGCTCGAACCCACGATCTACCGCACTCGAGGCCAGCACGCTAACTATTACACCACCGATGCGCTCTAATCCGTGGAATATTGAGACCTACTATTCACAGGAACATCATTACAATCCCCGATGAATGTCTTACTGGGAAAGACGAATAAAGTTTAAAGATTACGAGAGATAACAAGAACATTTTGAATACTATACTATACATACACAACGATCACGACCTGTCGCAAGTCACTGACAAACTTTATCACATAATGTATCGAGTACACCTCGCAATGAACGGGATTCGAACACACAACGTTAGTGGTGATAGACACTGATTGCATAGGTTGTTGTAAATTCAACTACCATACGATCACGGCCACTACGGCCCCTGAAGGGAAATAAATACAATGTTTACTTCTAGTGGACTAGGAACAGCCTATCCTTCCGGAGCACCTGAGTTCACCCGCGGTTTTAATGGGGTTTGTGTTGTTCGATGTTTAGTTTTCTGTGTAGTGTTTTGTAGATGGTTGTTTGTTCTCTTGTCCCTTTTTTTGACCATTGTGTTGTCTGTCCTTCTTCGATTTACGGATTCTGATTACTCATTTGGTATCTTCAAACTTTTTTAGTGGCTGTTTCCACTTTTTTCACCATTAAGTAGAACAAGGCAGAATATTACAGGAAAAAATGTTCCCGTCATTATTATGTACTGAACGTATGGTCATTGTCTACATGAGTTATCTATCCTATATGTTTATTGGCCGTGTTATTGGAAACAATTCATAGCTAACGGCTTGATTAACTTCTAGAGACTTAGATTTATGGATTACCAAGCGCAAAGAACCTAACATATAGCATAGAACAACTCGAGCCAACACGTTAATAGATTGCCAAGTCAAACTGAGCATGATTTATGTCCGGAGTATTGACGGGAAACATTGTCGATTTTACATTGTCTACGAAAAGTTTATTCTTTAATAATGAAACCAACTACCTGATAATTGATCTAATCAGACTAAAAAATATTATTTATTGTTATATTGTCGAACTAATAAGATCGGGTTAGCGTATCTGATTTATAATTTTATTATTAGAAATATTTAATAAGACCACACTATGATTTGTTGCAATAAATATTTGAAAATTAGTGTTTTAAGGCGATGACAATTATTGACCTAATTACAAAAAAACTAGCACAACCGAAATTACCTTAAACGCCAATAACAACAAAGTAGATACATGTACATGTAAATTATTGCAGGACAGGAGCGGATTATCCATTAGGCACATTATGCATTGTGTCTGTGGCCTACGAAAACGAAGAATTACCCGAAAAGAAGCACTTCATTTTGAATGTATATGAAACAAAAAATGACAAAATATAGTACCAAAAGGTTACGATGGATCTAAGCTGGCCTTGTCGCAAGGTGCACCTTTTGCTTATTGGGGGTTCCTTATATAACTCATTGCATGTTGCTTATATTATTCATTGGTAGATGTTTCTGGTTATATGTTTTTACTCATTGTAGGGAGAGTTTGAAGATACCAAAGGGGTAATCGGATTTCGTAAATCGGAGGACAGACAATACAATGACCAAAAGAAAAAGGACAAAAGGACAAACAGCGATCTACAAAACATACACATAAAACTAAAGATCTAGTAACGCGAACCCCACTAAAAATCGGAGGTCAACTCAGGTGCTCCGAAAGGGTAAGCAGTTCCTGTTCCACTAGCGACACCCGTCCTGTTAATCTAGATTTTGTTTGTTGTAAAGTGTTTGTATTGGTCATGGTAGGTTGTTTAATTAATTTATTGTGCTTTGTGTAGTATTTCTGCCGATCAGACGGAAAGCAGACTCGATAATGGCGTCTTTTCAATTAATTTGTCACGTACATTTTTATACCGGAATCGGACACGTTTTAGAATACATCTACCAAGTGTTGAAAATTCACTCGTTTTAATCGTTGCGAGCGTCAAATATAACAGAGGAAGCGAGAAAAATATAGAAAATTGTTTCTTTCATATAAAATTGAGGCCCGGTGCTTGAACTTCTTGTAACAAAGGAGTATTGCAGAAAATTGGACAAAATAGCGGCGTTAGTGAACACACTGAATCTTGCTCTCCTAATAATTGGATTTTTATCACGTTTAACACCAAGTGATATACCAGAAACCATCCTAAGGAGAGAAAGGCCTGAAAACCTAGGCTATTATGCTAGCACAGTCATAACAAATATTGGCAACAACAACTATGCCATAGAAAAACTTTTCCCTACCAACGTAAACACGATCGAAAATGGCCACCCGATGAAAATAATCTCTGTAGACCGAAGAGTAAAGAATCAAACAAATGCTATCTTGTTTTTATACATACTTTTGAGCGGGGACGTACATCAAAACCCAGGGCCTCTGAAATTTCCATGTATAAATTGCAGAAAGCCAGTTAAAAGTAACCAGAGAGGCATACAGTGCGACTTCTGTGACCTTTGGGTCCACTTGAAATGTTCGCCCCTTACAATCCAACAATATGACAAACTTTCTACAAGTGATGATGAATACTTTTGTGAAAACTGCAATGATCGCTTGCCAAATTTCAGCGACTCGTATTTTGAGTTTTTAGTTGACGATCAATCGAACGCACCCCTAGATATAAATACTTCCGGTGTAAACAAAAACATATTTCAACAGCTGAGAGACTCGAGAAGTAAGCACCCTGGAAACTTTATAGCTGCTTACATCAACATAAATAGCTTGAGGTATAAATTTAATGAAAAACAAGAACTTCTAGACGATAAAGTTGTAGATCTGTTATATATAGCGGAGACGAAACTTGATGAGACGTTTAACGACAGTTTATTTATAGTTGAGGGTTATAAACTTTTTAGACGGGACCGAACACGATCTGGAGGTGGTATACTAGCCCTTATAAATAGTGACATTCCATCCAGTAGACAACCACAATTCGAATCAAAAGATCTAGAAAACATTTGTATTGAGGTACATGTCAACGACAGAAAATGGCTAGTTATGGGAGTTTATAAACCACCATCAGTGTCTGATAACTTTTTTACTGATAAATTCTCAAACAATTTAGATCAATGCTTAGTAAAATATGGAAATTATCTTATCCTTGGAGATTTAAATTTTGACTTGTTACATGAAACCAAATGTAAAACACTTAATGATAAATGTGAGATTTTTGATTTGTCACAGCTTGTAAAAGATCCTACCTGTTTTATGAAAAACTGCAAACCATCACTAGTAGATGTTGTTCTCACAAATAATAGTTCACTTTGTTTTAACATCCATAACATCCCTCCTGGCATAAGTGATTGTCATAACCTTATATCTACTACTATAAAGGGTAATTTACCAGGTGAGCAAAGAAAACCTGTATCATATAGAAGTTATAGAAATTTTGATCTTGAGGTATTTAACCATGATATTGGTAAAATAAATATTCCTGATTTGACAAATGTAACAACTGAACAGCAAGTAAATGACGCATACATGAGCTACGAACATCAGGTAATAAATACCTTGAATAAACATGCACCCATTAAGTCTAGAACACACAGAAAAAAACCACTGCCATGTATNGAAGATAACAAAATAATAAATGACACAAAACAGGTAGCTGACACTTTTAACACCTTTTTTTCAACAGTAGCAGATACCATCGGAAATGATGTCACATATGAAAAAGAAAAACATCCGAGTATCATACAAATTGAAAAACATCGAGACCAAGAACTAAGTTTTGAATTTGAAAAAGTAACATCAATCAAAATTGACAAGATCATGAGTAAAATAAATATTAAAAAGGCCACTGGTGTTGATGGAATCCCAGCCAAAATAGTAAAGCTTAGTAAGTCTATCATTGGGACCTCAAATTACTACCCTTATAAATACAACGATTGAATCTGGGGTATTCCCTGACAGACTGAAAGAAGCACAAGTCACCCCAATATACAAGAAAAGTGATGCACTTCAAAAATCAAACTATAGACCTGTAAGTGTATTATCAATTATCTCAAAAATATATGAAAAAGTACTAGAGATACAACTTGTTGATTTTTTTGACAAAATATTTAACCCCTATTTATGTGCATTCCGCCAGGGACATGGATGCCAGACCACTCTGCTAAGACTACTGGAAGACTGGAGAGAGGCCCTAGATAAAAATCACTATTTGGCTGCAGTACTAATGGACCTCTCAAAGGCATTTGACTGCCTTCCACGTGAAATTCTATTAGATAAATTACTCTCATACGGTATTAACTCGCATTCGGTTTCCTTACTTAAATCATATCTCACAGGTAGAAAACAACAAATTAAACTTGGAAGTATTCTTAGCAGCTGGGCAGGCATTCATAAAGGGGTGCCTCAAGCCTCGATATTGGGTCCCATACTTTTCAATGTATTTTTAAATGATATATTCTATTTTATAAAACATGGTTCACTATATAATTATGCGGACGACAATAGTTTGTCTTTTTCAAGTCCAGACTATGACATACTCATCTCAACCCTTGAAATGGAGTCAAATCAGTTGATAGAATGGTTTAAACAAAATAAAATGCAGGCAAATCCTGACAAATTTCAGGTAATAGCGGTTGGGAAAAAAACTTTTGACATGAACCCAACAATTGAAGTTCAAAATTAACTTGTGAAAAGGTTGTCAAATTGTTGGGTATCGAACTCGACTATCAACTGAAATTTGATGTCCATATAGGTAACATATGTAGAAAGGCAGCTCGGCAACTCTGTATTCTAAAACGTTTGAGTCCATTTCTGTCCAGGCTTAATAAAATCACAATATTTCATACTTTTATCCTAAGTAACTTTAATTTCTGCCCTTTGGCGTGGCACTTTTGTTCGGAAACAAACAGTAAAAAATTAGAGAAAGTGCAGGAACGAGCACTTCGCTTCGTTTACGAGGATTATACCTCATCATATTTGGATTTATTACAGAGAGCCAAGATGCCTACTCTACACATACGTCGACTCCGAACCATGGCACTAGAAACTTTTAAAATCCTAAATAACATAGCTCCATCCTGCTTTAATAATCTTGTCAGTAAAAAACAATCAAATTACTCTTTCAGGCACAGCAACATTTTGGATATCCCACGGGAAAGAACCTCTTCTTTTGGCAAAAATTAATTTCGCTATGCAGCTCCTACTCTATGGAATAGCCTGCCTGAGCATTTCAGGACTGATAACAGTTTTTCACAATTTAAAAGCTTGATTCAGTCCTGGAATGGCTCAGAATGTAGATGTAGTGCATGCAAGTAGATAGAAATTTCTGTTTTCCATCATTATGTTATATTTTTTAGCTTGTACTTTTATTTTGCATTTTTGTACTGCCTACAACATGCTTTTTTATATTTTTAGTTGCTTATGTGTATCACTCTGCATGCCTTTTGCTTTTTTATGTACAGTATGTGTATGTGTGTTTATTGTTTTATTACATATATTCGATAAAAAGCTCATTAGAGCTTATGTTTTATTTGTTATTACCATGCCGAATCAAAATAAAGTTTTCTATGTCTATGTCTATGTCTAAATTAAAAGGACACGGAAATGGCGGAAGTTGTTTAAAAAAACACGAAAAATTAAAAATAAAAATATTTGCCGAAAGGGTGATGGAAAGTCATATATATAGTTCCATATATTTTTATATTGGTATTTCAAAGAGACATTTTCTGTAATTAAAAGTCCACTAGAACTTTTTTCTGTCAGATAGATCGTGTCAAATTTTGGTTGGATTCAAAGGGAGGTAACTAGAATCATCACATACTCCGGAATTTTTAACGTTCTATTTATAGAACGAGTGTAATTAAACGCATGTTTTCTTAATAAAACATATATTATATTGTATTAAAATGCTGTAATTAGTCAGAATAATTGTCTATTATATCTACAGCTACTAACTTGATCAAATATAATTTAACAGACGAGTCCAAATTTGAGATAATTGGAAAAAAAATTCTGGAACCACAACAGTACTACAGGAGCAATTACTATAAAAGTAATCCTGTTAAGTTGACTTTTTGGTCGAAATACATGTAAATTTGTTGTTACATGAAGGTATGACAAAACAAGAATAAACTGAAATAGACTGTAGTTGTAGTTGTAGTTGTAGTTGTAATAAATCTATCGAATGAACTTAAAAAAAAACAGTCATATTTTCATATGCAATGGTAAATCTTGGAATATTAAAAACTATTTTCAACTGTTTTTTTTGTAAAAATACAATGTATAAGGCTATTCAAACACGTCCACCGGTTTTATTGGTAGATTCACCATACAAATCATGTATAGCTCCCCCTAGCGACCCACCACGAGCATGTTGATGTTAATGTACTTGATGCAAGTGATACTTTTTTCAATGTAAATGATGTTATTCAAGACAAATGAATGAAAATGATGATAATGAAAAAAAAATTAAAATATTATCACTCGTAATGACTCTTTAGCAGAACTCGTGTTAGCAAATATTTACTATTTTATAGATGTTTCTTAAAAAAAAAGTGAGGGGTGTAATGTTTTTAACCTTTTTTTAAACAAAAGCAGATCATTCTGTACTAAGATCCATTATTTAATTACTTTTTACAAAATAAAATTCACAAAAACTTCAACTAAAATATTTTATTAAAAATAATAAAACATGTGAATAATAGGAGAAAAGCGACTGGGACTCTAATTTAAAATTATAATTGAATATGTTGAGGCCAAATTTGCATACACAAATGTATCTGATTTAAAATTAACCTTATTCTTTCTACACCCTATCCCTTAAATTAAATGGTCTTTATTCTAAATGTTTATTGTTTACATTTGTATTGAAAAGGGACGATACTATAAAATTCCTAGACATGTAAAACTTTGTGAAAAATGTGGAGTAGTCGATGACGAGGCGCATTTCTTTTTATATTGTACAATTAATGACAGATTAAGAACAGTTTTTCTCCATGACTTTCTATATCGGTCTAGAATTAATACATTATAAATGATATTCTTAGTCCTATTTCTTCACAACAAGTGAAATCCTTAGGCTCCTTTATTATACGGTCTTTGGAACTGAGGACAGGGGGCACTTGATTACATTTGTTATATTGTGAAACAGCCTTTTTTTTTGTTTGTGTATGATAATTGTTGTTTGTGTATGTGTTTGATTCATTTTTTGTTTGTTTGTACAAAATGTCGCCTTTGACCCTATATTGGGTGTAAGTTGTGCTAATAAAGAGTTATATTAAAAATAAACAATGAATTCCAATGAATCTAAAATAGGAAACCCCAACCTCATGATGATCATTAGCAAATTATTATAAAAAAAAATGAAATATCATCAAGCTCATTTAGCCGAATACATTTGTTATTAACGATCTTTTTGTATTTCAAGTGTAAATTATACACTTATGTCACTAACAAAGGGTGATATGACTTGAAGTTTTCAATCACATATTCCAAAAGCTGGCGAAAGCAGAATATTTCTATTTGAATCAGATTTTTCAGATCTCAAAAATATATTGAAGTGTTTGTAACATGAGAGACAGGCAGAGATTTTGCAAAATGTGTTTTTCTATCTGCAATATCTGATTGTATACAAAATATATGTTTAACATGTCAATTTGGTCATCCAACATACCAACAAATCTTTGACTGTATATACTTTTGTCACAAATGCAACATTCTATTTGGGGTTTTAAATTTTTATATTTCTTGTAGTGATCAATACAGAGAAAAAAATTACTAGATGTACATGTTTTCTTGTTATTCTGATCTAGCTCAATCTGAAAGCACGACTGGAAAAAATTAAAACATTAACTGATGTCGAATGGTCACCATTTTTTTCACGCATGTTCATATGTTGCAAAAAGCATACATGTTTTTTACTACAGTCATTATTTTCTGCATTAACTGCAGTATGTAGTGTAAATTCACATTGGTCAAATGACAAATAACCATAGCTGTCAACGTTTGCTGCTTGTTAAATTTAAACCATTTGTTTCAAATGCACAGCTTCTATCTATGGCTGCATCACATTTTCTGAATTTTCCTTTGCTTGTCAGTTGACGTTGCTTCTGTATCGTGGGACATTTCGAGTGATTTTCTAAATCGAGCCTCACACATTCTACAAAAATAGACATCATCTTTGAATGCATATGCATTTTTGACAAAAAATATAAAACAGCGGTTGATCTCGCCTCTGTGAGAGGTGCCAGTAGCGATTAGTCACATCTTCTCGTTTACAGAAAAGTCAGTTTATGCAAGGGCCTGGTGATCTGCCTTCATGCATCCATTGACAGTTTGACTTTCAGAAAAAGGGGGGGGGGGGTTATACAAGTTCCGGTTGTAGTGAATTTTACACATGTAAACAATGAATCTGAAAGTGACACATGAATAGCTATTACACGTTGGTAAGCATGTGTAAATATTTTGAATGGAATCAACATCACCACTCTCATCGTGACACCAACAGAAATATTTGTGAACCCATGTGATTGACAGAACGGGATAAATGTATCGAATTTCGAGACAATTTGCATTGTACACCAAAGCAGTATAATATCTCACATGCCTACCGTTACAGTTTGCATTCCATTGTTTACATGTGTAAATACATGTGTGAATATTGATTATACGAGCAAAATGGGAGGAGCCATTGTCTTTGTTTGGGTGATGCTGGAATATGGACTATTTTTCTTAAACTGTTACGAGTGATGTAAATTCCCTTTAACCTAATGAAGTATAGATATTATTTTGTCCAAGGAACCAGTTTTTAAATTTTTTCCTACACTGGAACTTTATTCTGTCAGATGCAAAAAGTATAAACATACGCGACAAAAAAAAAAACGATTTTCCGAGGTTAAGAAAAAAAACCGTTATTTTTACATTCATCGCAGACCGATTTTATACCAGACTGAAAAATCATGACCATTAATAAATATAAATGTGATTTTTAATCATATTTCAATTATTTTCATTGGTTTAATACAAGAAAAACGTAGTTTTCAAAGTACTATAATTGTTTGGGTTTGTGAAGCGCCATCTAGCGGAAATTATTTACGATTGGATTTTTAAATATTCCACGGGCCGGAAAATTAGAATAATTCCGAGTCTGCTCTTCAACCGGATATCCGTTAGCGCCAAAAAGCATTCATTTCCGCTACAAACCATTTGCGCCACTACATTTTAAAAACTACAGTTTTCATTGGCGCCAATAACAAATTGGTGCAGTACTACTACACCAATTTTTCAAATTATTTTGACTTTTATTCTAAGATATTTACTAAATGATAGACTTCCCTTCTACTTTATCTGGGCATGAGGCCGACAGTTTACGCTGGCGGGGCATGCGCGAATGTCGAGACGGGAAAAATTTTCAAGGAGACGAAAGTTAAGACAATAGATCAATATCCTTTGATATAGTGTCATTATCAACACTTCTTCAGAAACACTCATATACAATAATATTTTCAAGGAAATAAGTCATGTAGAGATTTTTACAGGTAACGCTGAGCATTCTGTCCCACAACCACCTTGTCAGAAACCGATGCCATCTTGGAAAATCTACCACAAATACAGTGTGAATTAACGATCCATACATGTCAGTAAACAAACTCGTAAAATATTTATACAAGCCTAGGCCAAACCGGGATGGATTAAGGGCAGTAGTATTAACTGACATTAAAGGAAACCGGCTAAAATCCAAAGTTGAACATCAATCGGAAAGAGAAATAGTATGTTGGGCAAACAGTGGCGATAAAATTAAAGACCGATATAATTGGTTAAAGGACAACTTGGACCACAAACTGATCTCATTAGGAAACATATGGCTTTACGTCTGGCTAGGCACCTGTGATCTAACCAGTAAAAATAAAAAGTACATATCCCTAACACCACAAGAGAGCGATGACACAGAACTTTGATTATATTGTATCATACTTCAAAAAAACATTAGACCTTGTCAAAACTCATCCGAACTGTAGAGTAACAATACTCGAAACACCTATCTACTTGATCAGTAAATACAATAGACACTCAGGTCACAAAGACACAGAATCATTCCAAGAACAAGATTCGGAATTGGAACGACAAATATATCTCCTAAATCAGGAGGCAAGGAAACTTAGCAACGCAGTGAAACACCATTCACCATCTTTTAGCTTCGACCTCATATACAACACCATATTGAAGAAAGGAGATCATCGTGAACCAACCAACACAAAAAAGTAAACTTAATTTATATGCTGATGGTATACATCCAGACCACCTATTAGCAAAAACTTGGGTAAGACAAATAGCAGAGCAAACCGAATAAAAGACTGTACAATAAACTAACTTACTAGCAGCTTTAAGGTAAACCAGTCAGCATGGGTGTTCCAAACTAAACTGGTCCAAATTTAGTCTGCAGTAAAGTAATACCAAACCCAAGAAAAATATGCCCTGCGAACTACTCTTGATGTCATTGATCCTAGTGATCAACAGCAACCTACAAGAACCAAAATCGTGAATAAACCAACAATTATCAATAAATCTACTAAACCCAGCTTTGTCATCAGCTGGGAAAGGACCAATAACATTACCAGTAAAGAACTGTCAAAACGTTACACTATTATTACTCATCCTATTACAGGCTGGAGATATAGAAACAAATCCAGGACCAAGAGGTAAACAAGCAACTGTATTCCCATGCGGGCTCTGTGAAATACCAGTAACTTGGACACGCGAAGGAGTATGCTGTGGTAGCTGTAATATCTGGCATCATAAATCATGCATAGAACTATGTACAGAAGATTAAGAACTACTCAAAAAATCAAACTTGCAATGGATATGCTGTAAATGCGAAAGCAAAAATGTCACATCATTTACATACCATACATATGAACTTGGCTCATCCAACTACTACGAACCTCTTACATACCCGGAAAGCCTAATGGACTCGTTCACATCAACAACAGCGTTCAACCCGATAAAAACAAGCAGTCCAAAAAGTAATCAAAACGTAAGTGGAATACCATCAAGACATTCATCAATGAATGAAACAACTGGCCCCAACATGTACAACATATCGAACAAGAAAAATCTAAGAATCTCAACAGTTAACTCCAGAAGCATCAGAGACAAAAAAGCCGAATTCCATGCAACACTAAATTACACAAAACCAAATATTGTACTGGGCACAGAATCATGGCTAAAAGGGGTAATACCAGGAAAAAACGCAACCAAAGATGCAATAAAATCATGCGAAATTTTCCCAGACAACTACACAGTATACAGAAACGACAGAGGTAAACTGGGAGGAGGCGTTTTCATCATGGTCAACACAGACATCATATCAGTCGAAAAACAGAATTCATTACCAACTGCGAAATAGAATGATTAGCATAAAATTAAAGAACAACAAAGACTTACTAATTGGGTGCTACTGCATGCCACATAGAAACAGCAAAGACATCGAAGAACTTGAAAGGTCTCTCAACCTTACATTACAAGGAAATAATAAAAACATCATGCTAGGTGGAGATTTTAACTGTCCCAACATCGACTGGTCAAATCTTCAAGTAAAAAGTCAAGCACAGGATAAAGATGTACAAAAAGCAGTAATAGACATCACAACCAACATTGGTATGACACAAGTCCACAATGAACTAACGAGGGAAAACAACCTACTGGACCTAATTTTCACCATGAATCCATCATTGATAAAATCTTCCACAAACATACCAGAGATATCAGATCATGCCATCATTATCAGAGATATGCAAACAAAACCTCACTATCAAAAGACAACACCTAAAAAAAGGTATATCTACTCGAAGGCAAACTGGAACAAGATAAAAGAAGACCTACAATCCCTGAAAAAGAACTCAGGATGGGATATACCAACAAGGAAACATCAGATAACATATGGCAGACATTTAAAAGGAAGCTGTTTTCCAGCCTAGATGAAAATATACCATCAAAAACGATCAAATCGAATAACAACCTACCATGGATAAATCACAAAATAAGAAAGATGATAAAAAGAAAACAACGACTTTACAACCAAGCAAAGAAAACTAAAAAATGGAACAACTATAGGCACTGTCAAAAAGAATGTAAAAATCAAATGAGGAAAGCAGAGTGGGATTACATCAACTCAACAATCACCGCAGGACTCCAAAGTAAAAACACAAAACCCTTCTAGAAGTACATCAAATCCAAGGAACAGGACAACATAGGGGTATCACCACTAAAACAAGGAGTTCAACTGGTCACCAACAGCAAAGAGAAAGCTGAAATATTGATAAGACAGTTCCAATCAGTCTTCACCAAAGATACATCAGTCAATATGCCAAACACCACAAAGCAAGTAAGGAACTCGACTCCAACAATAACAATCAGAGAAAAGGGAGTCGCAAATCTACTAAAGAAAGTAAACCCTTCAAAAGCATCGGGTCCTGACAATATACCTAATAAAATCCTCATAAAATGTGCAGAAGAACTAGCACCTATATTTACAACTATGTTTCAACATTCAATAGACACAGGAGAACTACCACAAAACTGGCTCAATGCAAACAGTTCTTGCATATATAAGACAGGGGACAAACACGCAACAGAAAACTATCGGCCAGTTTCTCTAACATCAGTACGGTGCAAGCTATTAGAACACATCATCTGTAGACACATGCTGAAACATCTAGAGAAGAACAAGGTACTAACTACACTATATCATGGCTTCAGATCAGGCTACTCCTGCGAAATACAATTACTGATAACAATAAACGATCTACTAAAATCTTACGACAAAGGCAAACAAATTGACATGGCAATATTAAACTTCTCGAAAGCCTTCGACACTGTACCCCACAACAAACTGCTACATAAATTAGACTAATATGGAATCAGAGGACCAGTACACAGATGGCTTACAAACTTCCTGACAAAAAGGAAAATGATGGTAACATTAGAAGGAGAATCATCCCAACAAGTCACAGTAGACCCAGGAGTACCACAAGGGACAGTACTCGGTCCCATACTATTTCTCTGTCACATAAACGACATACCAGACGCAGTCAAATCATCAGTAAGACTACTTGCAGATGACTGCTTGCTGTATCGTGAAATCAACAGCCAAAACGACCACAACAAATTACAAAAAGACCTTGAAAATCTGGCAAAATGGGCCAAAAACTGGGGCATGAAATTCAATGCCACAAAATGTTATATCATGTCAATAAAGAAAAAGACCCAAACATTTTATCAACTTGGAGGGCACATATTAGAACAAGTAGACTCAAATCCATATCTTGAACTCCAAAGATCAGAAGACCTCAAATGGAGTACACACATATCGAACATCACAAAGAAGGCCAACTGAACCATCGGCTTCCTCAGACGAAATTTACAACATTGTCCGAAGGAATGCTGGAAAAACACCTATATCTCATTAAGTTAGATCTGTTTTAGAATATGGAGACACAATATGCGACCCTTACCATAAAAACGACATTGAGAAATTAGAAAAAAAAAATCCAAAGAAGGGGAGCTAGATTTATTAATAAAGACTATAGATCAAGAGAAGTAGGATGTATAGCCAAAATGTTAAAAGAACTAAACCTTACCACACTGAAAGAAAGACGGAATCAACAACGTCTCATATTTGTCTACAAGGTGGCAGAGGGGCAGATACCAGCAATGCCTTCCTCTGAATTCATAACAAGGAACGAAAGAAAAAGACAGATTAGACCAAAGAAGTTTGATAACTGCATCTCTACAAATATTGTAACTAGACAATCACAAATCAATAGCAAAAGTGTAAAAGTACCAGAAGCCAAGTCAGAAAAGTATAAAAACTCTTTCCTTGTTAGAACGGCTATAGATTGGAACAACCTAGAAGACAACATAGTGCAGTCTAAAACGACAAGATTTCAAGACAGCAATTGTTATCTGTCAGCGCGACTAAATCAGTGCTCTCTCTACCCGTTGTATTAAAGCCCAGCAGGGATACTACAACGTACTTATACAGATACAGAGACAGAAAGTTATTTTGATCTAATATATGATAAATAATTGGTAATTGGCGAAATAGATTCTGGCCGATATTTCGACTGTTCATTAATGCAAATTGGTGTTTTTTATTGTATATTGTAGGTTGTTTATTTGTGCATTGTGGATTATTATGTCTCTCCTTCGAACGAAGGGAGTCATATTGTTTTAGTCTGATTTTTTCTTCCGTTTCTTCTGCTTCTTCTCGGCTTGTCCGGACTATAACATTTTTGTCTTTCGAGATAGGTCAATGATATTTGATATGTGGGTGCATGACCATAAGGCGGTGTGTCGCGTACCGTAATGACCTTTGTGGGACCTTGACATGACTTCAAGGTCAAATAAATGTTTTTATATAGTATTTATTTGGTATGTGGATGCATGACCATAAGGTGGTGTGTCGCATACCGTAATGACCTTCGTGGGACCTTGACATTTGACCTCAAGGTCAAATAATTGTTTTTTAAATAGTATTTTCTTGTCCGGGCCATAACATTTTTGTTTTTCGAGATAGTTCAATGATATTTGGTATGTGGGTGCATGACCATCAGGCGGTGTGTCGCATTCCGTAATGACCTTCGTTGGACCTTGACCATTGACCTCAAGGTCAAATAATTGTTTTTTAAATAGTATTTTCTTGTCCGGGCCATAACATTTTTGTTTTTCGAGATAGGTTGTTGCACAGATGGCCGCATTAAGGGGAGACATAAGTTTTAGCTATCTAAAACAGTTTTTCCTAGTTTATTTTGTTATTGTAACGTGCAAGTGTTGCTTATTTATGTTTATGCTATTTATTGTAGGTTGTTTATGTTGTTTATTGTAGGTTGTTTATGATATTTATTGTAGGTTGTTTATGTTGTTTATGTTGTTTATTGTAGGTTGTTTGAGCTATTTATTGTAGGTTGTTTATGTTGTTTATTGTAGGTTGTTTATGATATTTATTGTAGGTTGTTTATGTTGTTTATTGTAGGTTGTTTAT
>MJUT01001780.1:0-10902 GCA_002080005.1 Gigantidas platifrons | reverse complement strand
GAAACGAAAGGTAAGCTGGACAAACGGATATGCTGTCATCGATCCTGCATCAATAACAATGTACCAGCATTTTGATCAATCTGATCTGTCGTTCCTTATAATTACAATTGGAGTTTGTATCATCGAAAAAATATACCATAGGACTAACAATCCAAACCTATCAACACCTCTCCGTAAACAAAAGGAAGACTACCGGATGCAAAATTAGGGACTGCGACACTTTATGGTTGATAAAACGTGAAAAACAGGATTCTTTACGAACGGGCGAAGAGTGTGATGTGGTTGATATAAATTAGAATTTAATTTTTTTTTTAATAAACCTATCAGTACTCGCACAACATCGATCTTTAAAGAACCAAATGTTGCTACACACCTGTCACCTCCATATCAAATGTGTTTTTGTCCCTGTCGACAATTCTAACAATATAGTTTTTGTGTGTAAATCACATTACATACTATATAGACTGCTTGATAAAGGAATTAGGTATTAACAATTCACTTCGCAACCCTACATATACCCCGATAACACTTACAAAAGGGGAAATCCTGGGCAATCATAGGTCTGTTTAAAAAAAAAACCACTCTGATTCTACCAAAAAAATTCTCTGAAACTGACATCATCAAAATGCTCATGTTTGTTATGTGTGAAGGACGTATTTTCAACAGACAGTTGGAATAGCTATTTGTACAAACTGTGCTCCTCTTCTCGTGGATTTGTTCATTTATTCGTACAGACATACCTATTACAGAGGCTTCTTAAGGAAAACGAAAGAAAAGAAGCCAGTTTGTTCCTTTGATATCATGTTCTGCTATATATACACTCCGACAAAAGTTAAGCACCACCCTATATTTTTATCGATATATTTTTTTTACATCAATACTGTTAAAACAATAAAATAGATATCACCATTTTTCTTACATTTCTTAAAAGACTACACCAAGGGATCTAAAATTACCAATCTACGAAGTATTTATTATCCTGAAAGACGTGACTATGACGTGGCAAAAATGGGGTTCAAAACAGGCGCTGGAAAAACGTAAAACCAGTTTGTCTTTGATGGAAGTTTTTAACATTGCATTAAAATGCAGAGTCTGCAGATTTTAAGAACTTTTAAATGCATCTATTGTGCATATGTGTAAGGCATAAAAATCAATAACGAGTATATCCACCGCGTTTATTGTGAGGTTCTGCAACACGCCTCGTCATGTTTCCCACAAGACGCCTAAGCCGTTCTTCGGGGAACTGTTGCCACTCCTGTAAGATAGCAGTTCTTAATTTGTCAATATTTTGACATTTTGCATTGCGTTGGTCAATTTTTCGGCCAATAAAGTCCCATACATGCTCTATAGGGTTCATGTCTGGCGACATCGCAGGCCATGGAATTGTCTGAACAGCCTCTTGCTGTGAAAAATGTTGTACAATTCGGGCTCTATGTGGCCTAGCGTTGTCGTCCATGAACATTGGCCTGTCAGCCAACGCATGATTGTCGAAATGGTGGACTACGCGTGGAGCAAGCACATTGTCATGGTATTTTTGGTCTGTCAGATTACCATCAAGAACGTACAAGTCCAACTTACAGTCAAAGGAAAAACGACCCAGACAGTTACACCCCACCCCCAAAAGCAGTTGTGCCCAAAATGTGGTTGTCCTGAAATGAAGTGTTTCGTTGGTGCCAAACCCTTGTAAGACCGTCGGTAGGGCGTAACAAAAAACGACGTTCATCAGACCAGTGGACCCGTCTCCATGACATGTGCGAAGTCCACCCCAAATGATCATGTGACCAGTCAAATCGAGCATGGCGATGACGTAATGTCAACTGTGGACGTTTTATGGGTCGTCGCGCTCGCATTCCCTGATGGTGGAGGCGTCTGATTACAGTGCGTGTGCTAATGTGGCCTCCAAATGCTAAATTACCACGAAGTGCACCAGCTGTACTGAACAGCCGTTGCCGCGCCCGTCTGGATATGAGCTGGTCCTCTCTCGGCGTCGTTTTGCGAGGTCTACTTGCACGTGGACGGTCAGTAACATTCCCCGTTTGACGAAAACGCTGCATCAGTCGTACAATGATGGAATGGTTAACCCTGAAGTGGTCTGCCACCATTCTATGGCTAAAACCACTATTATGCATACCAACAGCTTGCCACCTTTCTGGTATGGTTAATTTTCGCCGCACCATACCTAACCAATAGAAAATGAAACTTAAAACTCTACACAAAAAAAAAAAATCAGCTTTCGTTCGCAAACACAAATGTTGAAAAGTGCTACTAGCACTTTACACACCCTGTCATATACACATAAATAAAAATCGATGAATAACCTGTTTCACAGGTAAGTATGTGTGTACAGGTAACGAAAACACCAAACCGATTTGAAATAAGTTCATTATTAGAAAAGATATTATTGAAACAAGTCAGGTGGTGCTTAACTTTTGTCGGACTGTATAGATGATTTTGTCCTTTCACCAAGTAATACTAAATTTTGTGATTTTGTTGATCGCACCTATCCCATTCCGCTTGAAATAAGGATGCCACATATATACAGCACCAAATTGACATTGAGAGTCGGTTAAAAACGAAACTTTACACGACAAGAGAGATTATTTCAATTTTTTCATTGTGAACTTTCCATTCCGATATGCAGCAACATTCTAGTAGCACATGCACATGGAGTGTATGTCTCCATTGATCTGGTATTCCAAATCACTAAAGCTTGTGGTTCCTATCAGAATTTCATTGATAGAGGATTGCTACTAACAAGGAAGCTGCTCAACCAAGGGTTTCTATTGGTTAAGTTGAAGTCATCATTTTGAAAGTTTTACGGTTGCCACCATGACTTGGTTAACCGTTATGGGGTATATTGTATCACAAATAACCACGGATATGTTCAACTTGTCGTAAACACTGCTCGGTCTTTACCTTATTTACGACTTATGACTGGGTTTGTAACTAGATTACCACGACAGATGCCACTAGCGGAGCCTTACCCTTCCGCGGCACCTGAGTTCACCATATGGTGTACAACATCAAATGCCTTTTGACTGTCTAATGTGACTAAATAGAGATTTGATTTTTGTTGTTTTGCCTGTAGAATAACTTCTGAAACTATAAAGGCTGCCATGATAGGTGATAGTCCTTTTGTAAATCCGAATTGCAGATCTGATTGGTTATTATTCAACTTGGGCATTTTTTCAAGAAGTGCATATTCAAATATTTTCCCTAATACCGATGTTACAGTAATGCCCCTATAGCTGGTTGTCAATGTCGGATCTTTTCCGTTCTTATGGACCGATGTTAAAATTCCTGTCTTGAAGACTTTTGGGATTTTTCCAGATTGTATGATGTTGTTAAAAAAATGACAATGCTTGGTACAATACTTTCTCCAGCATATTTGAAGTGTTCAGCTGTAAGTGTACATCCATCTGCAGTTTTACCAGTATTTAGCTTTCCAATTGAGAGGTGAATATCATCCTCATTAAATTTTGTATTTATATTTTCGTTTGCAGTATGTTGAACAATATTATTGATGAGTGAATATCGATATTCAGTCTTCCAGATGGTCATTATCAAAAGGTTCTTCATTAGATGGTATTGCTAATGATTCATAGAATTGTGCAAACAGGTCTGCTTGTTCCTTATGGTCTGATGTCTTGATTTAGATCCCCTTTTATCACCATTGCTGCCGTTTCATTTGAGGAGGCTTTATTTTTTCTAATAAGTCGGGAAAAATGTTTTTGAATCTGGTTTGTTGATTAAATTGTTGTACAAATTCAGTTTGTCTTCATGTTCCTCTCTTCTAATTTGGTTTCTTAATTGTCTTTTACACCTTTTCATTTCTATATATTCACTGTTGTTTTCATCTTGTGGTCTCCCATTTTGTTTCCAGTTATAAAAAGCCCTTTTGTTTTCTGAGATTAGCTCTTTCACAGATGGTGAGGCCTTCCAAGATGGTCCTTTCAGAGTGACAGTTTTATTTGTTACATTAGTTTTGCTGGCTGTTACTATCAAGTTTATGATGTCTTCAGCCTGTATATGTACATCAGAACTGGTCGACAAATTCTCCAGTACAGCTTTTTCTATTGTGTCCTGATAGGATGGAATGTTGGTTTCTTCCCATTTTAGTATCGTTTTATGTTTCTGTTTTTTTTTATCCTGACTTTTGTTAAGAGATATTACATATGTGGTATTTGCTCGAACTGGAACATGTGCAGAACCATTTAGTTGATGTTGATTCTCAATTTTAGTATCTAGTAGGATATTACTTTGTATATTCACTAAGATGTAATCAATTTGTGAGTTGGACTATCAATAGATAAAACAAGATAAAATAGATTTTATTTATTTACTATCATACAACAATGAATCAATACATTACATTCAGTCTTGGTGATATATCATACATAAATTCATCATCTAAATAAATTGCTCCCTCAAAATGCATCATTTACATGTACAACTTTTCTTTAGGAAAGTAGCAGACGACATCTTCAGTTAAACTTTAAATAGAAATAGAAATGTTAGAAATTACTACTGTGAAAAACTTTTATTCGTAAGAATCTATTTAGATGGATTTCAAGACTCTATAAATTCATGAATTTAAGAATTCTATGAAATATGTTTTCTTTTCAATAACTGGCACATTCCAATAATAATTAAATAATTTCTAAATATTTTGATAATATTTTTTTTGTTTTTATAAACTCAGCATCCATGAATTAAGAACCAACAAATGTGTCTTTCATAAGCCATCTAAGAAAATATGGATCCATGATTTTAAGTTGTTTAATAGCATTTATAAAGATGCGTACATAATGGCATACTATCTTATCAATACAGAGATCACTTTGGGCCGCGCCATCGCGCCATAGTCACGCTAAAATTTGATATGGCCCATTAAAAAATTATGTGTACGCCAGTAGGGTGCATTACCGTCACGTATGGTATATCGTGTGCCGGTAACCGGGATCTGCATACTTATTTTGTTTCGACTGGTTCTTAATTTTTGCTTCATCCCGTGAACGTAATCAGGCGAAAAAGTAAACCAGTCGAATCATCATCCGATACTCTCGGTGTTTATCAAACTCGGGTTTCGACTATAACGAAAACTGTCGAATGACAACAAAATGCCTCCCAAAAAGGCAAGATTTGAAAAAAATCAACCGAAAATATCATTTTACACGACGTCAGAGAAGGAAAATCCTTGGTCAGAAGATGACACGGACACAGGTACAACCACAGAGGCGAATGAGCCTATTGAGGTCGATGATGAGGTATCACACGAAGCCAGGGAAAACAAGGAAGAAGGAAAGTTTCAGTGCCGTTGGGCCAATTTATACACGTAGTTAACATACGACAAAGATAAAAACAAAATGTACTGCAGTAAATGCATTAGCATTGGAGCAAACAATACTATGACAGCTGGTTGTGATAATTTTAAAACATCAACACTCACTAGGCATGCAGCTAGTGCTGACCACCAAAAGAAAGATCCAATCTCTCAGCTTCTGTCAATAGGGTTTGTAACAAGGAAGAAAGTGCTATAACAGTTGCACTAAAAACTGTATATTTCCTTGCACAAGAACGTATTGCTTTGTCAAAATACACTAATATGATGAAATTTTTGAAGGAGGTGAGAACACCAAACATGGATTCTTTAAATGTAAACAAAAGTGCAGACTACAGATCATACAATACTGCAGTTGATTTATTGACTGCACTTTCAGATGTAATTGATGAAAATATAAAAAAACAAAAAAAACATGAATCTCCAGTTCTCACAATTTTAACAGATGAGAGTACAGACTTTATTGTTCATCACAAACTGTGTATAAGTGCCCGTGTTTTATATATGCCATGTTGTGATGAGAATATTATGACTCTTTCATTCTGATTTTAAAAATTAGGTTCTAAATTACAAGGTTTATTGCCTCTAGAATTGCTAAGAATTGCTTAAATTGCTGAAAATCGTTTTCGGACCAGGGGGCACCCATACCCCGGCCTAATGGCCCATTAATTTTGATGATGATGGGCCGAAGCCCATCATCATCTTCAAAAGCCAGGGTGATCTCTGTCAATATACAGTGAAACCTGTCTAAATCGAACTTCTTTGGACCAGATTTTGTGTTTGGAATAGACAGGTGTTCAGTTTATACGGGATCAATTAACAAAGATTTCCATCATTGGGACTTTTTTTTAAAGTTCAGTTCATACAAATTTCATTGTATAGACAAAATTAAACATAAATAGATGTAAAGTCCATTCCAATCTGTGTTAAAATAAATACTGATTCAATTTTAATTATTCAACAAAACTTTATCATATGCCTCTTTTAACTTATGGTTGTTGAATTGAAGAAATCACTGATGAAAATGAAGATTTTTTTGCTATGTATATATCAGATCATTATTTCTATCACTTAGTCTTTATTGTCTGTGATGAGCTCAACAGAATATTCCTATTTACTGCATGAGTATTAATTTACATATTTTCTTGTTTTTCAGAGAATTCAAGAAAATGATACAGAACTGTACACCAGAATAAACTAGAAGATATGTAATCTAACAAGATGGCTGTAATTACATAATTTGGGACCGAAATAAATAAAAATTACAGAGATATCATGATGGCTAACATGTATGTTATCACTAAAATAAACAACTGTTTTTCCTATTGTAGTTTACGTTTGTTTTTCTATTATCAAATAATAATTATTTTTAAACAAACAATGTCTATATTTGAATTTTAATATCACAATACGGTCCTCTCAATCTTCCACTTAAATAAATGAGATGCCTTCTGTATGCTACAGACAACATATAAATGGTGATAAAACATGTATTACTTAATGACAGACTACAACTCAATTACTAACACACTGAAATTAGAGACATATAAAATACTGATAAAAAGTTTTTAATTTCTCTACAAATGGTTAAGAAGAATGTGAAGATACCAAAGGGGTAATCAGAATCTGTAAATCAAAGAAGAGCAGACGACACAATGGACAAAAGATACCAAAGGGGTAATCAGAATCCGTAAACTGAAGAAGAACAGACAACACAATGGACAAAAAATACCAAAGGGGTAACCAGAATCCATAAATTGAAGAAGAACAGACAACACAATGGACAAAAGATACCAAAAGGGTAATCAGAATCCGTAAATCAAAGAAGAACAGACAACACAATGGACAAAAGATACCAAAGGGGCAATCAGAATCCGTAAATTGAAGAAGAACAGACAACACAATGGCCAAAAAAAAAAGTACAAAAGGACTAACAATGATCTACAAAACATACATATAAAACTAAAGATTGAGTAACACAAACCCCACTGAAAACCGAACTAAGTTCAAAATATTTGGAATAGACATAGAATTTTTAGAGGAATCTTTATTATATGGAAATGGCCCATTTATTAAGACTATAAATGAAGACTCCACAAAGTATATCTAAATGATGTTTCAATTTGATCCTTTAGTATTAATATTTATCATGGAAAAATCATGAAAGATAAAATGTTCAACTCATTTGTACCTCAGTACCACAGAAATGTAAGTATCCATAGACTCTAAGGAAATTATGTTTGTTTAATACAAATATATATCGCACAATAAAAAAAATGGAATACAAATAAAACGATTCATACTTGGGGGATACTTTCACACAAAAATGTACAATAATAAACATTAAAACAAATACAACAAGATCCCTTTACAATCATCATATTAATATCAGTAGTTTTCTGATCAAGTTAAATATGAATTCTAAAATGATTGATTGATTGATTAGCAATATTTCAGCAATATTGTGGCATGAACAAATTTTATTAATTCTTAAATGCTATGCTTCTTTCAATAAAACAAATCTTTGTAAATAAGTAACATGACTTTGCTCCAATTCTTGAATTTTTTCATCTAAATTTTGAAGAAAAAAACCCAACAAACTTTTAAACAAAATGGGCGACAAAACCTCGATGTTATACAACAATACAGATGTCAACAATTTTAATACGAAAAACAACAACTGAAGCCATCTAACATGTCAAACCATAATAAACTTGGTCTGAGATTCCTTCATAGAAGTGTAAAGAACCAATCTTCACATATACAGTCAAACCTGTATTTTTTGGGACCAAGAAAAAGTGGTCTTTTAAGACACGTGACCTCTTCAAAAAGGTTCAACATATATGAATTTGTCTTTAACAGGACAAGGAAAAGATGACCTTTTAATACAGGTGACTGCTTACTAGAGGTAGCCACAAGGGCAGGTTTGACTGTACTTCTATATCTTATCATCCCATCACTTAAAAATCACTAAACAATAACAATCATGCTATAAAGTCTAATGGCCGGTTGAATCCTCCTCTTCTGTTCATGTACTGTCTGAAAGTAAATAATATACATAATGTAGATGGCATTACATTGAGACTACCAATATCTGATTATCTGCAATATATATGTAAGACTCAGATCGATGTCCATTCCTCAATTCGATATCCCATTTTTACGTCATAGACATCTATACCTCAGATCTATATCCTTTTTTCAAATACGCGTCCAATATTTAAATCTATGTCCTTTTTCAAATTCTCAAATCGGCGTCCAAATCTCTGGTCGTTTCACACTTTCTCAAATCGACGTCCAATGACGTCACTGAAGTATACCCTAACCCTAACCAATAAATCGGCCATAGATCTGAGAATTTGGAAAGGACGCAGATTTAAGAATACCCTTTAATGAGACCATGATTTGAGATAATGATGTCAGTGGATGCCGATTTGAGTCCGGACGCTGATCTAAGTCTATCATATGTGCATCATTTACCTCCAGTAATTTGATATTTATAACCATTTTTTTATTTTACTTTGAGATTTTTAAACATTATATTTCTTTGTTTTCACTTCTTATTCTAACAACGATGATTAAGGGAAAATCTGTTTGAGTCTCTTAAAACAAAAAGCAAATACAAAAAAAACCCAGAATTTCCCTACTGAAGAAATAACATACTGTCACTCAAAAGCAATATCATGACAAATTTTTAATACAAAACTTATTTCTTAAGAGTCAGTAACATAACAACATTGTTAATTACATAACTATAAAATTCATTAAGTAAATGCTACATAGCATAAATTTTATAAAAACCTGAGGTAAGAGGTAATCTATGTTGATTTTGTATATCTCATATTTGGATTGGAACTATCTCTTGATACTACTTTCTCTTCAGAATACAGACTATTAAGAAGATGGTTTAGATGTATGTATAAGAAGACTACAAAGTATGGCCTTTAGACAACTGGGTTAAAAGTTATAAAGTATTTTGCATCCTACAAATAAAAAAATGTAATTTAAACTACTATTTAAAACCTGCCTAAACCAAACCCTTCATAAAATGGAATCCTGAATAAACTGAACTTTAAATAAAGTCCCAATGTAGGAAATCTTTAATTTAATTTGCATAAACTAAACACCTGTCTATTCCAAACACAAAAGTTGGTCCAAAGGATGTTCAATTTAGGTATGTTTTACTGCATAAGAAAAACATTCTTGTAAAAGTAACTGAAATATTTTATCCAACTAATGATATTACAATACCTGTATCTTCGTTTCTTTGGTATATAAGCTACATATACATCATTTCCTTCAACTTTCTTGTTCTGAAATAAAGATTTTAAGAAAACAATGAAATTTAGAAATAAAAGAAAACTATGTCCATACAAAACAGATGTCCCCATTTCCAGCTAATAATAATCTAAAAGCTACGTCTCGGTCCATCAGACAAGAACTATAAGTTGATAAAGGGAAACTAAAGTTATAGCACAAACATTTTCTTCAATTAAAGGCAAACGCCATGGTCTTAACAAGTTAACGTGAAAATTTAAATGACAGTAAATAAAAGACATTTGTGTTAATGAATGTTAAAAATAGTATACCGTAAGGTAGAATTTGGTGATTGAAGTTGTCTGTAGCACCAAATATTTGGGATCACCATTTTTAAGAACTCTTCAATGTGAGGAGACAAAAGGCATAATCCATTCTCGGATTATACCTTCAATTAAAGCTCTTCCGAATGAGCCGTGACGTCACAATAGCGGTATCGTATATTATATCAGCATTGATCAGTTGCAATTTTATCATTAAAGATTATGTAAATCGTAAAATAACGTCGTATAGTTATCTTTTGATATTTACAAAATCATTATGACTTCATGTCAAGCATTTTATTGCACTAACGAAAAGGGAAAGTGTGAGAGAAGAATTTTTTTTTAATTACCGATCAGGACTACCCTTGTCAACACATCGACCAGTGACCATGAAAAACATGGGAAAGTACGACAGCATTGGCGACAAAAAAAAAAAAAAAGCATGTGTACGCATAAAATGAGTTAAAACTGAGTTATTTAACCTACGGCCAATTAAGTAAAACATGAAATTATATGTAGATACCTCCCCCACCCCCCATACAAATAAACTCATTTGTTTTATGAAAATGTAACATGGGATGGGAATATTAAGAACAAAAAATAGGACGATATGCAATTGTAAACATTGTATTGCAGTTGAGCTGATATTAAAACATAACCAAAAGGCACGATGTTGGGAAGAGTCGGATACATTATTTATTCAACTAACATGATACGTCCCCATGACATCACATGAAGAGGTGTCATGGCCGCTTACACTACGACAGGAAATTCCAAATATTCATATTTCTAATTGGGTATATTAATGACAATGTTAATAAAGGTGTTTTGTGTTTAATAATTAGTTATTTATGAATAAAAAGTTACAATGTATTGAATTATAACAATTGTTTAACTGACTGGAGTTTTCCTTTAAGAGACATAACTCTTGAAAGGAATAACAAGATGTTGCACGCTACATCGTGCTAAGAATACCCCCAC
>MJUT01001769.1:188551-201696 GCA_002080005.1 Gigantidas platifrons | reverse complement strand
GAGAAGATGTCTAAGTACGACTTGATGAGCTGTCGTCCCTCTTCGAAATGTTCCTCCGACAGATCACTCTTGGTAAATTCCATCGTCCCTATGTGGGCGCCAAATATAACAGCTCTTAAAAACGGGCTAGAATTATGAAAAGACACATCAAGGTTTAGGATTCGCTTTATTCTATTAATCGACGAATTATCAGGATCAATACAGGAAATAGGCCCTATAAAACAATTACAGTAATAAATACAAAGTATCAATTAATCTAATATTAATATATATATATATCTGCATGTACAAATATGTATCTGTATACCGTAATGATCCTCAGTAAAATAAATAACGCACATACATGTATTTGGTATATAATAGTCTCATCTATATATTACATGTACTTCAAAATTACTCTACATGTATATTAAACATCTCGCAACTTAGAGTGTTACCAAGCCAGGTATAAAATATAATAATCGGCAAAAAATAATGAACAAAAGATAAAAGCGTACAGCTGCATGCAAAATTATGCGATAAGCAAAATAACAGCAATATAACATAAAATAGTTGAAACAAACTAAATACTCTGCCTACCTCACATCAAGGTGCAAAGGCTATCCCGATACGTTGGATTCACAATACTATATGGTTCATCTAAGGTAAATGTCAAAATACCTGTATAAAAAATAACCAGTTGTAAATATATTGTATTCATTCAACCGTGAATAATTGATTTGTACTCTTATGGTAAAAATCGCATTGACTACAATTATGTGAAGTGTTTACGTTACGCTAACTTTTAAAGATAAAATATTTCAATAGCATTCATTCAGGTGCACTCGAATTCTCATTCATACGGCAATTTATTCAATAATCCTATTTATCTTCGTAAATACTCTAGTTAGTAAAAATATGCATAAAAGTGAAATATAAAGCTCATTTATATATGAATATGTTCTTTATCTAGAGATTTATCTGTTTAAAACATTTATACGGCACACATCTTGCATTCGCCATTTTGACATCGGATTATCATGGAAATAACTCATTCCGGGTAAAATATTATTTTCTGGACTATTAACGAAATATTAGCAAATATAGAAAGAAAGAAACTAACCTTCAAGAATAAGAATAAGACTCCTATGTCTAAACAATCAGTCAATAGGTACAAATGTATAGGATATATATTATCTCTGGATAGATTTTCTCAAGTGTTATCATCTTCAGATTTTAAAGTAAGAGTGACTCTAAGTTAAGAACAATAGAAAATTACCGCCAAAAGACAAGAACCAATAGAAAATAGAGCAAGTGTGCGGTTTAATCAACCATGAATAGAAAACACTTTGAAGTTAAATATAGAACAAAATCTTAAGAAACCAGTAGAATACGTCGTCTGTCAATAAGTCCAAATAACGTAAATCGTCAGAGAGAACAATTAACCAAATTGGTTTGATACTGCAAGTATCCAACAAATACTATCTTTATTCATATAAAGAATGCAATGAATACAAAAATTAAATAAATCGTACAATATTACAACATATAATACAAAATAGTATGTACAGTAAAAATAACAGGCTATCACATAATGTAGATGGATTTCAAAATACTCCCTCCTGCCTGGTAATGTAGGAAATACGAAAATTAAATCATAAAAAAGTTATGATTACTGAAAGATGCCAGGAAATGGCTAGAACCGAGGATTTTGCGTCTTTCAAGTCGGAGCTTCCGAGGGTCTTAGGCGGCCTCAGTCCCCTCGCCTCAATTTGTTCGCCTGGCTGCGCTCGCCGATTAAGTTAGTTTTGCCTCATTTAAAAAAAAAGGGTCTAGTTAATGCCATGGTGTGTGTGTGTGTGTGTGCGAGAGAGAGACGGTTAATACAAAGTTCCAGAGCTTATTGCTCCAACATTAAGCAGGAGTTAAAAAAAGAAACAGCAGGTAAAATAAAAAAAAAATTAAATATTACATGTGAAATACTGTATACTTAATTAAAACTGGCACCAACATAAACAGTAAAAGCAGCACTGTCTAACTAAAAAACAAAGAAACATTTTTTTTCAAGCTAAACTAAAAAAAAACTAAATTAAAATTAAACAGCTAATCGAACCAATGTCCGCCTTTTGAGAACGAAAATTACCATCCATTACTTATTTGTATGTTGTCGCTTATTAACTGCCAACTTGCATGGTTCGTTGTTCATACATATAATTAACGCTGACTAAAATTTACAAAATATAAGAAATAAGTGCATTGTTGTACTGATTTAATGACGATTCGACAAACTTCGTATACAATGTTGATAATTAATAAGATGACGTCCATTTCTTGATCGATCTCAAAACACGAGCAGTTGCAGGCCTTTTCCCCGATGCGCGTACATTTCATAACATTTATAAGTTACAGAAACACGTTTTATTAAGGCATCAATCATATCTGATAGTTTTTATGGGTAACAAAATTTACAATTTGGCAGAGAATGCCCCTTTAAGTTCTTTCTTATCAGTTAGGCACACTTTTTATAATTATTACTTCATTTTAAGACTTATAACATAGATACAAAATGAAACTATTTTGCGTTTTCGATTTTCAAACCATCTTCCAATTTATTTGTACTTATAAAATAATTTTTTTGTTTTTTTCTTATAAATGTGTATAAATATCTTCTATAAATTTCAATTTCTTATCTAATTGTTATTCTTATTATGTAACAATATGGTCAGGTTGTTATTTTCATTGAATGGCATCTCAAAATAGATTGCTTCAGAGTGAATAGGGGGTCTTCCTGTATATTGGGTACATCCTGTATATTACAAGACAACCTAATTCCGATCACCTATAAAATATTCCCACGACATACATATGTTTTTATAACCACAGTGATCAACCTTACAAAGGACACAACTTGAAGACGGCTTGAAATTCGAAAACGTAAAATAGTTGCATTTTGTATCTAGATGTTTATAAGTCATCACTTTCAATCGTATTGTAATAATTTCAAAAAGCGTATATTATAATTTATATATTTACTTTTTAATTTCATACAAAATATTAATGTGATTACCCCTTTTTTCTTATGCTTGAAAAGCAAAAAAAAAAGAAAAGAAAAAAGTGCATACAGTAGGATTTATACTGATTTTGTATGGGGAAAATAACGGTAATTAAAAAATAATAATAATAGATACAAGGTAATTTATTTGTTGTCATTATATCTCCGTTTACAAACCACTTCACAGCAGGGTGTTTTCATTGAATTTCAAGCCGATAAACCCCGAGAACATAATATTTTTTTATATTACTAATGGCGGACACACTCGGAAGTCGATAATGGCCGCGCCCATGTCATTAAGAATAAAAAGGTCTATATTGTGACAAAATATGGATGTAATAGCTTGAAATATATAATTTCACCAGGAGATTTGTATTATTTTATATTCAATATACGTCTTCTTGTGAAATTTTTGATGTGAAGTAAAATATAATCAAATTATGGGCCAAATTTTACCAATGAGCTGCTGTTAAGTTCGGATCAGAATCAGGATTATTTTTAGTGTGACAAATTTTTCTGAATGTTTTTTTGTTCTTTTGTAAGGTATTTTTACCTTAATAATTATATATAAAAACAGAAAATATAGGTTATATATTTTTATAAAATAAATTAATTAAAAAACACGTGTCTTCTTAGAAAAAGGTAAATCCGAGGATTTATGATTATACAAAGCAGATGTTTGTTTACAAACAATAATTATATGTATCAGTGTATTTTGTAAACAACTAATGGTACGTAGATATCTAACATAGTTAACACTTAATCCAAATATATAAGCTTAAAGACAAACTGTGTTAATCACTATATTGGTTAATTTTTTTCAGTAGTAATTATATAATACTATACAGTACTATGATTATTTCCCTTTAATTACACTCCTTAAAAAGCATTTTCCCCAATAATTAGTGTTAATTCAACTTTTTGCATTTAATTGTTATATTTTGAAATTCTTATCAATATTAAACAATAAGATTTTTTAGGTTCATATTTATAAGAATATTGTAGTTGCAATTATTATGAATATTATAGTTGCAATTATTTAAATTGAATATACCTACCTTGAAGAACTTTTGGATTTATTTATAAAATCAACGCCCACTTGTCTATAATTATATTGCCGAGGATCCTACGGTCTGTTCAGAATATTATATTTATATTTCGGTCGATTCTAGATTAACATTCTCACGTCAAATACGTCAACAAACTATCCAATTAAAAGTTTCTCGATATACGCGAACTGGACGAGAATTCCTTTACTTACTATAAAATCCCGAGATACATCGAATGGTAAAATCGGCCATTTTCTAGCATGTTATTTGCAGATTCCATCCCCTTTACCTATGACATCCCCTGGTATTGATTTTAAAGTCAATACAGGTAGATAAAAGAAATCCCCATGTGTAACACCTTTGTATCTGAATAAATAGCATCTGCTACAGTGTTACATTGTACATGTATAATTACTTCACTTTCAAATGGACAATTGCATACATTGTATGTATACATAATTTATTGAGGGGGTTAAGGTTTTGATGTTTAACACCACTTTCAACAATATTTATTGATGGATATATCATACGGGTCCTATGATTAGGCAATACAATGTATTCATACATATACAGGGACATGCAAATGTGTTTGGTCACTTTGTAATGTTTAGTACTATATATTTCTGGTACTTGTATCATGTGTGATGCAAATTCCTCTGGTGTTGGTCGTTCTCTAAATCCTGATACCCTTACAGGACGTGGAGCTTAAGTGTACTATAACTTCCAATTTACGGATGTTGTAGTACGGCGGAAACGTACTACAAGATCCATAAACAAACGGTTAACCAGCACAGTTACAGTGGCCCAGAAACCAAATTTTTACCCTGTGTTCATATTTTTCGTGAGTTGAACTTCTTTCACCATGGCTAAAACTAGACATGATATAGCAATACAAATTATAATTGGCAAAAATGCATCTATTAGGGGCTATAACTTCACCATAAGTTCTCCAATTGTTATGGAATTTTGCAGTCACTTAGGGCTCATAATACTGATCAGTTTTGCAAATTACATTTATCTTCTATCCATTACAGTTTTCAAGACAAACAAACAAAAAATCTGCAACAAATGGGTCTACATGTATTAGGGGCCGAAACTCCAACAACGGTACTCCAATATCAGTGACATTTTGCAGACAGGTACAGCTCATCATACTGATCATTTTTGCAATTAACACTGATTATCTACTAGTATCTGGTATATTTTTCAAGATATAGCAGATTTTTGAAAAAGTTACAGACGGACGACAGACGACAAACGCAATAGCTCACTTGATCCTTCGGCTTAAAACACCATTCAATCATCATGAAATTAAAAACATATGGATCATAATGTTTTATTAACAACCTAGCAAACATTTGATTATTCAGAAAATTAATGAACATTGCTTAATGAAACGTTTCTCAATTTCTAAAAAAAAATTCAAATCAAAGTTTTTCACAAAATACATTCCTCTGTCAAAAATAAAAAAAAATCCACTTCTGCCAAATTCAGACCGTCCATGACGAAAACTGTCTGCTCTATGAAGATTCGCGCGAAATATACTGACCAATTTCTTAAAATAACATCACAGACCGATTTTTTGAAAACCAGTATAAGGTTAACACCCATTTCGTAGAAAGGAAGAACAATGTTGACGCCCCTAATCTCATCGACCAATCAAGAAACAAGCTCGTTGTAGGATGACATTCAGAACAGAATTATCGTCGGCCATTGGCCGACTCGAAACTGTTCTGAATATCTGCCCGTTGTACTACGGAAATACATCCTACAACTATAACATATAACACGACATGTTTTGAAAACATTATTTTAAAGTCAATTCATGTTTGATTTTGATGATTTTTTTAGCATCAAAAGGGAGGATAAAGGTAATTTGTTTGGATTATTTTAAAACTATTTTTTTTGCAGCACAGATTATAAATATTCAAAATTTAATCAACAGTCTTAAATTATTTGTCTTCAAAAGTACTATCATTGTTGTATTGTATCTTTGATGTTCAAATGTTTGTTTTGTGCTTAACTTGTGAACTCTTCAATTTCTTAGAATATAAAAATATGCTTTCAAAACAGTGGAAAACTACATTTAATTCTGTCTTAGTTGGTTATAAATATTTCATTAAAATCAAAATTGACTCTGGAACAATGATTTGAAAAAAAATGGTTATGAAATGTACTGTGAAAAATTACAGTGACCGAATGCATGTCTCTGTACATATAACAAAATCATGATTTTTTGGGGCATTTAAAAAAAATATATATTATCGGTTTTAAAAGCTCAGTAGAGCTTGTGTTTGTATATGTTTATGATGCACTGACTTTAAATAAAGCTTTATTATTATTATTATTATTATTATTATTATTATTATACACTGCTTTAAAAGTAGTACTCTAATGTAAGAAGTTTTACATTTTTTACATGCACGGTATATATACATGTACGTTATTGCTCTTTAAATCTTAATTGGAACCAATTCCTGTTATATTTACATGTATGTTTGCTATAATGTTTTCTTCAGCATGTATACGTAACATTAAAATCATGTTTAAGGGCTGTCGTGATTCGTATGATAGTTGGATTTATAACTGCCTATGCAATCGGCACCTTTCACCGCTAACGTTGTGAGTTCGAGCCCTGCTCAGACGATAGAACATCCGTCTGTCTGTATAAAGTATGTCGGTGGATCCACTTCTGGATTTTACTTCGACGTAGTGGGGTGCGCTATGTGACTTAGTAAGAATGTTGGAGTGCAGTTTTGAAGCTCTCCAAACTGGACTGGTTTACTGTGTTGTCGTCGAGATGGTTCCAGTCTAATATGAAGAAAGAGTTTTTGAATGGTTCAGTGTTCGCTCTTTGGTATACTAGACCCTTAGAGTTATTGATGACACTATTTTCTACTATGTTTTGTGATATACAGTCCGAATTATAATATTTTCTGGATTTTATTAATCTTTTTGGTCTAGTTTTGGCAACAAAATCAGAGGGAGAAATTGCCAGTACCAGGCCCTCAACCACTTTGAGCATAAACATTAGACGTTGGGCTGTTCTTCTTTTCTCTAGCGTTGGTACGTAATTCTAGATTTATGAGCATTTTGGTTATACAGCCTGGTTCTCTTGTTTTGTAGTCACCTGTGATGAACATGGCTGCTTGATGTTGTATGCGCTCTAGCCTATCAACGTCTGTTTTGAGATATGGGTCCCAAATTATACCTCCATAGTCCATTACGGATCTTACTAAGGTGATATATGCGGTCTTTTTGCAGTTTTTGGGACTGTATTTCAAGTTTCTTCTTAGGAAGCCCAAGGTTGAAATGGCCTTTTTTGCAGTATTGTTGATGTGTATTGTCCACTTCATGTCCTCTGAAATTTGAACATTATGTGATAAAGTTTGTCAGTTTATTGAAGCAGGTCGGTGGTTTTCTCCGGGCACTCCATTCTCCTTCACCATTCAAACTGACTGCCACGATAAAGCTGAAATATTGTTGAAAGTGGCATTAAACATCATACACCTAAACCTAAGCCAAACCTTCTTCAGCATGATTACATGTACTAGTAATCAAAATCATGATTTTTTTCTGCACTGCTTTAAATTTTTTAGTCAATTAAGGTAAGATGAGTTTTTTGTTTTTGTTTGTTTTGTAAATCTTAATGTGAACCAATGGCAATACCTATAAATTATAATATTCTATGTTTGTTAGAATTTATTCTTCGGAATGCTGCAGGGTTGTTAATTTAACATTTCAATGACATCATATTAAATATATTTATAGATTAACAGCATCAACAGGAAAAGCTTGAAAAACCCAACACAAGACATTTTATCTACCAGTACATGTATTAGTATTCAGAACATTGGGATATAAATACACATTGTAAGTATGCCTCATTACAACCAGAAGACTAAACCACAAACCCAGTCTTCACGCTAAACCGCCTGCCTGAAGCCAGGACTAGTAAAACTGGATTGGGGCAAGTGAACATTATGAAATAATTCTTTTGAATAAATAGAAAATATTTCTAAATTTGGCTCTCGGGTAAGTAGGTGAAAAACATTAAGGTAAAATTTAGCACAGTGGTCAGGTGCTTTTGGAGTTTGAAAAACAACCCCATTCATGTATTCCTTTAACGGCTTAAGCACGTAAATCATTCCCATATACAGGGATTTAGCCAGGATTTTGAGACCATTAGCCACTTTGCAGAACATTTTTTTTTCTAATTAAGAATAAACAAGAATGTACCGAGCTTAGTTTTAAAATCAGTTACTTTGCCTTATTTATTGGTTAGTAATGAAGATTGAAAAGCAATGAAAACCTCCTAGGATGTGAACATACTCTGCAAATATTAGCAACCAACTGATAAAATATAACATTGGCACTATTTTGATCTAATCTAATACCACACAAATTGTAATCCCTCCCTTTTTTTAAATATTAATGTGCTTTGGTTTAAAACCACACAAATTGTAATAACCCCCTTCCCACCCTTTTTGAAATGTCCTTTGGTCTAGTACCACAACAGTTGTAATAACTCGTATTTGTGTAGTCTTCAGCAGAAAACAAATATGTATCTGAAAATTTGCCCAATAGTCCAACTTCTCTGTGTAGGTAATGAACATACGCCAAAAACTGAAGCAAGTTTTAAAATAAATAATTATTTCTCAGACCTCATAATCAAAATGCAACAACTGGAATACAAATACTGTAGTTATTTTTTTTAATTACAGACACGTGTCTGTCTGTTCCATAAATAGAAAAACGTAATACCTGGATGCTGATCGATAAACAAAACTTGTGCGTCCTCGTGCCGTGCATGGCCAACCTTGGCATATAACTGACCATATTAAATAATTATGAGAACTAAGATTTCATTTCACAGAAATGAGAATAAATACATCAACAGTTTGTTTGGTTAAAAGTAGCTTCGGTGGATTGCGAACTCCTGTTGATCGCGCCATTCTTATTTTTTAAGTTTCTGACTTTTCGAGAAAACCACTTACAAAATACTAAGTTACAGTCCATCATTTCATTGCGGTTCCGTATATTATAGATGGTATCGGCATTTCCGGTGATTAAAAAAAAACGATGTCAAAACGAACTTAAAATTTTGATAATAAACCCAAAATCGATTTAAAATGTTAACATTATGTGGTTATATCATGTGCCATTCGCAATATGTGTAGTTTCTGTGCTTAAAATTGCATTTTTTTTTTAAAAAAAAAGAACCTTACTATTTTTTATCTCGATTAGGATACTATTTTTTTTCAAGCACCTTACTATTTTTAACAAAAATGGGTAGGCAAGTCTGGTGAAGGTACTTTGTGTTTGTCTTTTTTTCTTTTGTTCAGGAATTTACATTTTCCCGCCTTCTTGAACTGGCAATGATCAAGGTCACTGGCGACCGACGGCTGATCACGCAATGTTATGATTTTTTATTTACATAATTTTTAATTTAGAACATAACCCAGCACGCACACAACGTTGAAACAACGTTGTATTCCTACGTTGAATCAACGTTGAATATGGAAGTTGAAACAACGTTGAACCAACGTTACTTTTCAACCTTGATTAAGCGTTGAAAAATGGTTGTTTTCTTGGTGAATTTGGGTTGAATAAATATGACTCCCCTTTTCCATATTGTACACTCTTCTTGCATCTTGTCTCTTTTTCTAAGCCATATTAGAACATAGTGATTTTTGTGTTGCCTTTGTGTTCCTTAATATTCAGATTGTATTGGTAGTTTTTATTTGGAATAAGAAGAGGTTCTTCTCCTCATCATTATTCAATTACTGGTACTGTTATTGTATACATTGTAGTAGTATATAATGTGGAGCTAAATGAAATATTTGCAATTTCCAATGTTACTGTTACTACACAGTTCCAATCATATGTATGACAATATAGTTTAAAAAGGGGGAAAAAAAAACAAACAAACAAACTTAGAATTCTTGGAGTTAGATGTTGCATAAACTATATTTTGCAATAAAATGACAAATATAATAGAATAAAATTGGTCAATACAGATTACTGTTTAGGATAAAAGGTCCATAAATAGGTGATCTCTGATTTTTATGAAATTTTCCATGCAACTAGATTGTAAGGACATGCAACCACATTTTGAAAAAATAATACATGTTATAGGTTTTTGGATATGATTTATCAACGATTTATACCCCGAAAATGAATCCGATTACATCATAAAAATGTTACCTATAAATTAGAACAATAAATGTGATGTTATATTTTTTCTACAAAAAAATATGTAGGACACGTACCTTTGGCATATAATGAAATTTCAAAAGGTTTCATGCAATTTTAACCAAATATATAAAATATATTTTTTTCAATATTTGGATGCTAGTCCTTACAATTTAGTTGCATGTAAAAGTTCACAAAAGATCCAACAGATCCAAACATTTATGGATACAGAGGCCCGGGTGGCTCAATGAGTTTGGTTGTTGGATCTAACAACTCATACAAATCCTATCACCAATACGTGTGGGTTCACGCCCGGCTTTGTAAATTACAAAAAAAGGTGCACTCGACTTGCAGCCACAAGTGATAAAGTTTACCAGTTGCTTGCCTATGGTCGGTGGTTCTCTCCGGGTACTCCGGCTTCCTCCACCACTAAAACTGGTCGCCATGATATAGCTGAAATATTGTTGAAAGAGACATTAAAACACCAAAAATCTAATCCCATTTATGGACATCTTACATTGCGACATTTCAGACAAAGTTCACTCATCTTTGTTGTCTGTTTTAAACACAGGTTTCCTACAAAGTGACCGGGTTCAACGGTATATACAAAATTAATTGGCTCAAACATTAAAGTATTGAAGACTGTTGCATCATCAAAATCAATCAATCTTTATTTGTATACATTTATCATAAAATGTTCTGTTATTTAATGTATCATAATGATTAAATCAATAAATGATGTCTAGACAGAATTTTAAGATATTTTTCTTATTAAAAGTCAATTGTCTCCTCTGCCACCACCGCCTATCCTTTGTGGCACAAACTTCAAGAAATTGGTGGCACATTCGGTAAGTTTCGCCTCATCTGTGTTATCACACGTCAGAAGAACTTCTGAAAGTAAAAATAAAGATTTCTATTACTATTTCTGATATATATCTGAACACACAAGTTAATGAGTTTATTGAAGTTTAATACACATTTAGTTGAAGTGAATGGTTTCTTTTGCACTCAAATAACCACAAGTTGAAATGCTAGTCTTTATATCTGAAACATATCTGAGTTCACATAATATCCAACTTGTTCTCATTTCTTTAATGTGTATGCCAACAAAATTGAAATGACTAGGTACACAAGACTGCTGCTACTGTAGTTACCTTAGTCCTTAATCTGTATATTGTTTATTTGGATTTCTTCGCATGTATATTTGCAGTTTACCTTTTAGGACAAAATGAAGCTCCATTTAAATTCCACTGCTACCATTTAAAATTCACTACTACAAATACCCCCTCCCCTCATAAAAAAATATTTTAATAACCTTAATATTTGCATAGCGTCCAATAACACAATCAATTATTAGATTATCAAATTAATTGCTAACTTTTTATAAGATATACTTGTTAAAGATTTTACTTGAAGAACATCAAAATGAAAAGAATAAAACTTTGTAAATAATATTACTTAAGTAAAGTCTTGAAAATCATTACAAAAATTACAATCTTAATAATAATCACTATCCTTTGATTAGTTTAAATAAGCATAACTTTGCAAAAGGGAATTTATCCTTCTAGCCCTTCATGTTCATCCCGGCCATCAGTCCATTACTCATACATCTGAAGAAAGAAAATCAAATACACAATGTATTATCAAAACAATTCCATGGAATTATGCGTTAAAATTTGATTGGTATAGTACTGACTGCAAACACAAACTGGACAGGATTTAACTAATAGCTACAATTTGTATAATGGTTATTGTACAATGTAACTCCCATTCCCTTTGAATGATATTGAAAAATGTATGTATTATTCTGCACCTTTAGCAAACTTGACTAGGGGGAAACATTGCCTTAGTGCAGATTACTGTTTGTCACAACTACAACAATTTTGTTAATTTCTTAGAAATCTGTATAATTTCCAGTTTGCACTTTTCACATATGAAATTTTGTGTCTAGGACCTATATTATGGTCAACTTTTTTAGATATTTCAATCTGTGAGAAATACTATTGCAACTAGTTTCCAACTGATATATGAAAATAATAATCGTAGTCACCAAAAACAAATAAATCCAGCCTAACCCAAGAGATTTAAATAAGCCCTCCCCCTTTAATATTGTATCTCCTTTGAACTGAGAAGGTTGGATGTTCAACGTTGAAACAACGTTGCTGTTTTCAACGTTGTTCCCACTACGTAATATCAACGTATATTCAACGTTGCAAATTCAACGTAGAAATTTTAACGTTGAAACAACGTTGAATTTTGGTTGTTCAACGTAACAACCAAATTTCAACGTTGATTCAACCACAGTATCTTGAAGTTTAATCTAGCGAAATAATAGAGAAAAATCTGAATAAAATCGATATATTATATATATAAATACACAGGCACTCGTATTCCGGACCCCTCCACCCCCTTTTCCTCATTTGGTCCCTCCCGCGATTATGGTATGGATCTTTATCTGGTAGATGATGTTGTTAGGAATAGATTGGTTTGTTGTTGAAGATTCCTGAAGAAAAGCAGCAATTAATATGCTATTCCTTTGTGAAATGGTTGTTTCCTTGTATGTTGTTGGATTTTGTTTTATGTACACTATACATGATGTACATTTACCCATATCCTACATCTTTTGTTCAGGTAAATAACATAATGAGAGCTTTTCATGAGTATCGCAACAAAGTTTGATCTTTAATTCTTTCTGTAGCTGAAAGAAATATTACAAAAAGTCTGGTTTGCACAACACACACCTAAAATTGTGGATGTAAAAAATGGGGGAGCACAACATGTGTTCTGTATTTTTTATTGGTTTATTGAAACATGAAATAAAATGCACATCCTCATGTTTTACTTATTTTAACTGTTTAAATCAAAACTGG
>MJUT01001769.1:169776-181070 GCA_002080005.1 Gigantidas platifrons | reverse complement strand
GGCTAATATTACTGAAAACTGACATATTAGAATTACAAATATCTCACAATATCAAGTTGGAATTTGCTAAAATTCACACTAGCTCTATGCAAATAATATATTCTTATTAATAAGTTGCTAAACAACATATATATTCCAAGCTTTTCTGTGAGTCATATGTATATTTGCATGTGTTAGGGAATTTGATATTTGTCAGAGGAGTAGTTCATCTTGTTGTAGTTGGATATATTATTGTTTACGATTGTCATGCGTGTGTCAATGTGTCAAACATATATATTGTAGACAATCGAGACAAGAAGAAGAGTAAAAAAGAAGTCAAAAGTCAGAAGCAAAGAGCTGAAAAGAAAAACTCAGCAATTGGCATTAAGGTAAATAAAACTATCATCCATGTACGGATGTATAAATAATTATTATGTGGCAAATGGTTATTAATAGTTTTGCTCTTTATATCTGTATTTTCTAAATATCAGAGTTAGGGGTTAGCAGGGGCGGATCCAGGATTTCAAGTTAGGGGGGTGCACTTAGAATAATCGCACCGAGCGGAGCGAGGTGCGAAACTTTTTGGTGTATTTCGGGTGAAAAATCATTTTTACGCAAAAAAGTCATATTTTTTTCCAATTTTAGGGGGGCGCTCGCCTGGTGCGCCCCCTCTGGATCCGCCCCTTGTTAGGGTGTTTAGCGTACATTTCAACATTATTTCAGTTATATTGTGGCGGTCAGTTTTATTGGTGGAGGAAACTGGAATACCTGGGGAAAACCAACGACCTGTCGCAAGTCACTGACAAACTTTATCACATAATATTGTATCAAGTAGACCTCTCCATGAACGGAGTTCGAACTCTCAACGTTACTGGTGATAGGCACTAATTGCACAGGTAGTTGTAAATCCAATTCTGAGTAACATATTAGGAGATATAATTAAATATTTGCCAAAAAAAAGATGAAAGACTAATTGACAGTATAAATACAAAAACTGTCAATCATGTGACTTTTTCCTGGTATGTTTCACATGTTAATGACGTTCACTAGGTTATGATATCATTTGACATTATTTTTAGATGTGTTTTACCGTTTGTATTGTTTACTTTACAGTAAAATCTGTCCTACATTTAGATCACTTAGCGTTCATGGTCCGTTATTAACTTTCACATCTAAATCTTCTACTCAGAACCACAGAACCAAATTAAACCAAATTTGACATGGGTGGTTCCCTTTCAAAATTGTGTACATAAACCCTGTCCATTCAATATTGTGGCCATTACTAACAGTAAACATTTCTTTAATTGTCTATTGCTGCTTTATCTGAAGTCAACGTTAGCACAGTTTTTTACTGTTAGTATTTTAACATATAATCTAGGCTTTTCTGTAAGCAATTTCTGATTAGGCATATTTTGATAAAAGATCACGTTCTAAATCTTCTCTTTTGTAACCATTGAACCAAATTAATTAACCAACTATAGCTAGAATGGTTTTGGCGTATGCCCACGTCCTACAGCCCCGCCTCCATTCAATATGTCAGCCATTACTGAAAATAGAAATTTCTTGAATTGCTTATGACTGTCAAAATAAGCTCAAATTTAAACTACAGCTGTATGACATTTAGTAGATCAATATTTGCTGCAGATTTTAGTGTGGAATTTTCTTACAGCCGATTGATACCGATAATGCATATTTTGAGAAAATAATCACATTAAAATCTTCTGCTCAGAAACTTGAGCTGAAATGATAAGTTTCAAAATAATCAAATATGGTTGCCATTACTATTTGTTTCATTGAACATTTGCATTAACTGGTTAAGCAAAAAAAGAAACGACGGAAACTTTTTATCAAATTTAGAAATCAAATCGGAATCCAGATGAGTAATTACAGGGTTCTGGGAGCTTCTAGTTTTACTTAAGTAGACAGTTGTATGAAATATTCAGAGATTAAATTTGTAAAGGTTTAAAACAGTGGGACAAAGATTGATGTTTGGTGTAAACATGAGTCCAGATGTAATCTGGATTTTTAGACATGTTTCTCTGTATGGCAAGGAATTGTCACACACTGTTATTGGTGGGGAAATGAGAGTACCAAAAAATAACCAAAGACATCTCAGGTAGCTGATAGAAAAACTTTATCACATAATGATGCTTATATTAGAGATATTAAGAACACTAATAAGAGCTGTTCCTTAGTATATTGTTAACATTCCTCTCACTGAAAGCTAACAATATGTGTATATGTTCTCCTTTAACGGGAAGTGTTCTCATATTTTTAGTATTCCTCTCACTGATGACTGCTGTGTATATATGTTATATTGTACAGGAAGTGGTTCTGATATTGTTATCATTCCTCTCCATGATGACAGCTGTTTATATATGTTCTCTTTTATTGGAAGTGGTTCTGGTATTGTTATACCCCACTCGTAGAGAGGGGGCTATATTGTAATCACCATGTCCGTCCGTCCGTCCGTCCGTCCGTCCGTCCGTCCATCCGTCCGTTTGTCTGTCCGTCCGTCCGTGCGTCCTTCCGTTCACAATTTCGTAACATATATCTCAGCTTCTACTGGAAGAAATGAGTTTATATTTGATATATGGCTTTGGCATGGTGACTTGTACCGTGTCTCCTCTTTCCAGGTTTACCGCACATCTACTTCCTGTTTACCATGCAACTTACAAATGAAAGAGTGGCAGTATTCTTAGCACGACGTAGCGTGCAACATCTTGATATTGTTATAATTCCTCTCACTGATGACAGCTGTGTATATATGCTCTCCTTTTACATGAAGTGGTTATCATATTGTTATCATTCCTCCTCTCACTGATGGCAGCTGTGTATATATGTTTTTTTTTCAGGAAGCAGTTCTGATATTTTTATCATTCCTCTCACTGACGACAACTGTGTATATATGTTCTCTTTTACATGAGGTGGTTATCATATTGTTATCATTCCTCTCACTGATGACAGCTGTGTGTATATATGTTCTCTTTTACAGGAAGTGTTTCTGGTATTGTTATTATTCCTTTCACTGAAGGCAGCTGTACGTGTATATATGTTCTCTTTTACAGGAAGTGGCTCTAATGTTGTTAGCATTCCTCTCACTGATGGCAGCTGTATATATGTTCTTATTTTGACAAATGTCTGTTAAAGACAACCAGTAACATTAGATAAATAGAGCACAGTTACAGATCCAGTCTGTCAAGAATGCCAGCAGGGAAAAAGATGGAAGACTTTCATCAAATTCTATATCAGCTATCATTATTACAGTTTTGCAAATAAATGATTTTCAAAGCTCAATATATCTTTATGAAGAGGAACCTCTCTTTGTCTGAAAACAGGTTGATCAGATATTTCTCTTGAAAATGCATTGAGAATATGGTATCACTTAATGTGATAACGGAATGTCAATTTTAATATCAAGTTCTGCCAACTTCTACCTGTAGATAAAGGTAACAAATTCCAGTCTCTTTGAAAATTAAACCAGATTATTGTATACTTCAATGTCTCTGAAAACTCATTTTGATTGTAGAAACATAATGTTGTCCAATCAGAGCATAGAAATCATTCAAGCATGGTAATGTTGTCACAAAGTACATGGTAACATGAAACTCATTTACAAAGCTCTAACATCAGATTGTGAAGTGGATTTCTGTGTAAATTTCCAAAGCAAAAAGTCCACGAAACATGACACACATCTATTGTGTGTTCCACCTTACTCTGAAAGGTTTTTCTGTTATAATTTATATATAAAGTGAATGGGAATCATATCCAATTTTATACTTTGATTTGACAAAACTCACCAAGTTGCAATTAGATCAATAAAATAATTGATAGAATGTTGGTATGTCTTACAGAATAAAATGGAAAAAAAACAAAAATTACAACACTGTCGGAACAATTCCAATAGCCAATCGAAATGAGAGAATTATTCATACTCGCTTTACTATGTTGCCAGTTTTACAAAATTGCACGTCACTGAAAACTGCAAGAATTGCAGATTGTCATTGCGCTCGAATGTTCAAAAATATGGCTACTCTGTATTCATCTTGAAACAGGTTGATGATTTTTGTGTCGCAATATTTTGAAGAAGTCCGGTTTTTTGCATCGTCAATATTAGTGAAACATAATAGACCATGCATTGCATACATAGTATGCTGTTTATTATTCACGTTTGCAATAATTATAATGGCTTACTTTACATTCTATATCATTTCATGAGCACATCTGGACCAAAGTTCCAAATCAGCTATTGCTATCACTTTGCGTCGGAGGTCTGTTTCTGTTAGCGTTTCATATTTCAGTCATTTTCGGGCTGGACTATTTGAAACCATGCTTGGCAGTAATGTAACTTTGGCGCTCTTCAAATTGTTATTGAATTTCAATTCTTTTGGAAGTGCAAGATGGCTGCTAGAGCAATAACGTTTTCTTATTAGCTGAAATTAGAAAACAAAATATTTTCAAACACCACATACGTCATGGTAGGAACGTTCCTCATATTACCCTCTAAAATGTTTGGTCCCTTTTCTCCATCAGAAATCCAAGATGGTCATTGTCACTGTAGAAAGTTGGAATTGGACAGTATGGTAATTTTTTGTATATCATTCTTCTCTAAAACCACTGAACCATATGCAACCAAACACAGCTGAAATATTACATGTATGGTACTTTACAAGACGCGAACACTTTGTGTCTATCATAAATTCAAAATGGCCGCCAACACAGCATTTATTTTTAACATATTTCTATTAAAAAAATAATTATCAGAAACTCTAACACTGTTTGAATCTATACTATACATAAATAAACATTTGATGGACCCTTTCTTCCTTAGTATATTTTCCTTAGTGTGTCGATCAGCAATCCAAGATGGTCGTCATGGCTGGATAAATTCAACATAGAAACATTTGTGAAAATTTGTCCTTTTTTGAAGCCTTTTGACATTTGACAAGGGAATTGGAATTTTCCTCTAATCATTCCTTACCTATTAAATGTTTCTTTTTGGATCAGCCGCCACAATAAAATAAAGCTTAAGGTTATACATAATATTACTGATAATTGTTATCAGATAGTAAACACTAGAGACAATCCAACCTGGACATAACAAACTAAGTGAGCCTCTAGTTTTATCGATTAATATGTTTTTATGTATATGTTTATGTACTTTTTAAAATAAATATTATTGTATCTATGCAATTATAGCATTACATATGCAATTTTAAAGACACATTAAAGAATAATTTTATATAACTATTTACTTGTTTTTTTTTGTATTTTATTTTTATTTTATTTATTTTTGTTTTGCTGAAAAGAATTACCAATCGTTAGTTTGAAAAGCAAATGCATATGTGCCACTGCAAGTAAACACGCCCTTTGGTATTTTCAAACTTTTGTTATTGATGTCAAATGATGTTTCTCCCATTATTATGGCGTTTTAACCCCGCTAAACCAATGGTGGAAACATCTGTAATCCTCTAAAGGATTAAAGTGTCTCGTGTCTTTCCCCGCATGTGGTCAAAAAAAAGCCGTAATAATAGCACTGATTTCGCTTGTCCAATGAAATGAATGGATAACGAAAGATATTTGCATAAAGTATAATAAATCCAACTAACTCACGATCACTGCGGCCCCCACCAATATTAGTGTTTGTAGCTATTTACAGATAATTACATTTGAAACATTTCTTTAAAACTACTATTATCAAACATAGCCACACATATGCATGTATCCTTAGTTATTGTCACCACTTGGCGTCTGTCGTTGTCGTTTGTCCATCGTCTGTAAGCTTCAATCACCTCAGAAACCATTGGTTCGGTGTATTCAAACCAGACATCTAATATCATTGAATGGACCTTTACTAAGTTGGTGATTTTGATACCGATCGGAAAATGAACATGGTTGCCAAGTACAAACATCAAGTGTTATTATTGGCTGTTATTCTCTGAAACCGCAGTCATCACTTCGAAAGTTTTACGGTCGCCACCATGACTTGGTTAGTGTAAGCATATTTGATATAACCAATGCATATGAATATAGTACAACAATTTAAATACAACAATAGTAATGACTATGAATTGATTAAAGGGATCTAAAAACAAGTTATTAAACTTATATAAATCCGTATCCGTATGCCTTGGTTATCCGTTATGGAATATTTCTGTCACAAATGACAACGGATATGTTAAATTTGTCGTAAATACTTCCCGGCCCTTTCTTCATTCATGACTTATCACCGGATTTGTAACTAGATTATCACAACGGGTGCCACTAGTGGAGCAGGAACTGCTTATCATTCCAGAGCACCTGAGTTCACCTCCAGTTGTTTGTGGCGTTCGTGTTACTCGACCTTTAGTTATGTGTATGCTTGGTAGATCATTGCTGTCATCTTGGCTATTGTGCGAGCAGCATTAAGGAGAGGAGCAAAAACTGGTTGGTTCGGACTCAGAATAATGTGTCCGAGTGGTGGATCGACATGTCTAGCCTCGGAGTGTTGTTTCAGTGAGGTAACAATATAAACATTTAACTCGTTGTTGATCTAGTGCAAAGCAGACCTCATCATCATCAACAGCAACAAGAACAACAAAAAATACATTAAAACAATTCAAAAATTGTAAAACCATTATTTAATGTACAATTTTAAAAACCATGATATCACCTCCGCAATTTGAAATGCATAATTTGCTGTAATCTCTATTGAAGCAGATTGCTAGTGGAGTTTTCAATCCATCATCTGCATTCAGTATTTCATCAATAAATTGTCCATCACTGGACAGTAGGTTCAAGTCTTAAGACTAGTTTTAGACGATGTGCACATTTCCTATATGTGATATCCACTGGCATTTGTCTTTGGACTTGGAGTAATGTTGAGCAGTAAGTAAACACAGTTTCGTTCTCAATGTTGATACCACGAAGTGTCCCTGATCCACTGTTGACGCATATTTTGTCATTAATATATGATGGGTACCATATGATTCCTGGAGAATTTATAATATCAATTGCTCTAATTGGCAATACTTCGTAATCCCAAATTCGTATCTCGATCAAGGCGAGGTGTACAACATTATGTGATAAGTTTGTCACTGACTTGCGACAGATCGGTGGTTTTCTCCGGTTCCTCTGGTTTCCTCTACCAATAAAACTGACTGCCACGATATAACTGAAAAATTGTTGAAAGTGGTGTTAATCAGTATAAAAACCAACCAACCAAAATGTGGATTTTGTTATTGACGCGCGCCTCTAGCTACTAAAATGTTGTAATTTGAGGAAACAATGTCACGCTGACGACACTGTTTTGACATCTTTTGCCTTCATAATTTTTTGCTAAATATGTGTACAAATCGAATGCAGTTTGCATCATGCGAAGTAATAACGGCCAGATCTCTACCAGAAATCGCTTGTTATTTCCCAAGGTACATGTAGTGTTTGTATATGACCTTGATATTCACCATCGGCATTACACAATGTAATACATGTATCTAAGGAATTCCACAGTCACACAACAGCAGAAACTTGCCATTAAAACATGTCATTCCACTGATTAACCACTTAAATTAATGCTACAATGAAATGTAACAGACGGAAATATATATACAATAGAAGACTAGGTTTGGTTTTCAGTTATTGCATTTCTAGTTTTGACAACTTCTAAAATCTCAGAGAAGTTGATCATGATATGCTTATAAGTAGTTATCGTGAAATGTAGACTGCTATGGATATTTTGTCAATTCTATCACATATATTCCCATGGGACATTTTGAGGTGCAAATAAGGAAAACTCTTTCTTTGGTAGATAAGGGTAATAACAAAATTACCGAACACCGAAGAACCGTGTTCAAGAAAATCGAACACACATGTTTGTTCCCTTGCTAGAATGACAATATAATCAAATCAGTATATATCCAGTTTGATTTCTGCTAATTGTTTTTCTTTAATTTGGTTTAATTCAATGATTTATGATATTGTAACGGATTCTAGATTTTCGACTGTTGCAGCAGAAGTTACTTGATTTCAAATATCCTCGGTACAATTCGATATTTGCGCACATATTCCAAAAGAATCAGCTTTTCTTAGATCTCTTATTTTCCATTCGAGTTTCCTTTAATTTGATTGCTATATCTAAAACATTATTTATTCCCTAAACATGGTCCTACAGCTCTTGTTGCCATTTTCATATAATTGACCCTTGATCATTTGGCATGACTTTCAGACCGATTTAATGAATATCCGTCAAACAATTGACACAGCATATAACATTACTGTTCATTAAATTGTGGAAGTAAAATTGTTTTTAATAAGAACTGATTTTGTACACTGTTTACCGGAAAATAATCGCCACCAATTTATTTTTGAAAATTAGACTGCCGTGAATATCTGAACATTACAGATGATTCATACCCGAGACAAACATGTATTATCCCACATAATTCCAGACCACACGACAAATATAGACACCATACCATTATGTGTATATTATAGACTATAAATCAATATCATTGATTAATACCATATTATTAAATGTATTTCACAATATATTTAAAAAAAGCCACTTTATTACAGAATTGACATAAAATAAAAAAATATTTCACATCTAAAATTGTTATACCAACACAGTTGTGAAAGCAATCAGGATAATCCGATAAAACGTATGCCAATTACCGAGGTTAATCAGGTCATGCTCACTTGATTGTAACTTTTACAGTTATTCACGGTAGAAATTATACATTTTAATCCACGTGGCATCAACGGCATTCTTAATTAGGTCCGTTTTAATTGTACATTGTTTATAAGACATGCATATACAATAACAAATACAAAACGGATAAAACATATATAAAACAGTCTATGCAGAGTGCTAGTCGAGTAAAACTTTTCGAATATAGACACGCTAAATTTCCTAATAAAACATAGATGTATTATGGGTTAAAACAGACGAATAAACATAAACACGTATGTTGTTTGCAACATTAGAGGTATGCATCATATGTTTTTATTTCAAATCTAACGACATTTCACTATCTAAGACATTTCAAAGCATTTTCATTATTCAGGAAGACTGAATATAAACATTCAGTTCATGTAAACTTGTGAAATATAAAAAAATGGTATTTTTCACCATTTTGCACATTGAGGATGGAGTTAAGTTACATTTTCAGCCCTCTTGTAATCATACAACCTAGACATTACATTCTGTATTGGTATTTCGAACGAATTAAATCAATAAATAGGAGAAATTCAGTTATGCGCTACTACTTTTCAATATAGCCTCTACGACTTTTGAATATGAATGCTACTTATTTAAAATATAGACAATTACACAAGTCCTACAGTTTTAAAATGTAAACACTTATTAAATCAATTACGATTGTACTTGATATTGACATCTTTTCTGGTGCACAAGTAAGTAATTTCCTACAAAGGTTTGCATTATATTTACAAAACAATTTTGTATTCATAAAGGGAATACAGCTTAATCGTCATAGTCCATTTAGATAACTGTGTGTTCGTTAGGGTGGTTAAATAAAAACATATAGATTTACAAAAAAAAGAATTATCACTTTATAGGTACTAAAAGTCGAAATAAATGTTGAGCTAAGGGTCAGATACTCCTTGATTTCCAAACAAAAAGAAAAAACACACAAAACGCAACATGATGAAGTAGTATTTTTTTCTAACGATATGCACTTCTAACAATTGTCTTGTTGGAGAACTTCAACAATACATCGGCAAACGAATACCGAAGTAACAAGCTGAAGGGATAATTAAGAAAATCATAGGTCCAAAAACTTGGCGATACAGAGATAACACAGAAAGAGAAAACACAAATAACAAGGAGAAAACAAATGAACAGAACACCACAAGAAATAAAGCACTAGCAGTGTGAACCCCCACAAAAACTGGGAGTACCATCAGGTGCTCCGGAAGGGTGGGCATGATCTGCTCCACGCGTGGCACCCGTCACACTAAGTGGAAAGTCTGGTACGGAGTCAAATTTGGTGTGTCAGTCCGGTAATAAACTCTGAATCTACTGAAAGATGTCTAACCTCATTTGTGAGATAGAAACATCGTAGCGATCAGCCAAATCATGATGAGAACTGTAAAACGTCTGGAGTGACGATATCAACAGTGGCTGAACGTTTGTTGTTTCGCATGATTTACTTCTTATAGAATGCATTCTGGTTTGTCTCATTAAAATTGTATCACATTCTACTATTTCCGCTGTATATCTTCCTATGTTTAGCATACGTCTGCATTGTACATGTAATTTAACATCCTTACCTTATTGGGGGCACACCTTTTTTTTAGATATCAAAACATGGCAGAATTTAAGTGCCGATACTGTAAGCAAACGTTTGAAAAATTCGAAAATATAAACATGCAAATAAATTGATGAACCATCGTTACTCACGTCTTTATTCTTTCCATGTATGATAACTTTGTTGATGGAAGATCATCCAAATATGATTTCCTATTTCATTTGTTATAATTGTATTTTAAAAGGTGTTTCAACTTGCGCTTCCAAATAGAAATATTTCAAATAGTCTTGCAATATTTATTCTTTTTCAAACTTCAAATGAAAAAGATTGATAGCATCCTACAAAATGATGTACTAGTAAATATAATAGATGTCAATAACATATACAAAAACCTCGTTCATTATATTAATTATATATTTCATGTGCTAATACAATCCTTGATTTTCTGTTTAAGCTAAGTATCTTTACATTTTTATTGTTTTGTTAAGTTCTTATAGTTTCTTATGCCTAAATAGCGTGCCACAATCAAATCTGCTTTGAAGTCCGTAGCAATACTTATGTAAGTCAATATTGAAAAGTAGGTAACATATCTACATGTATTAGAAAACAGTAGCGTTTCTATTGAAAAGAAGTAGCATTACACAAAACGACTATATTGAAAAGTAGTAGCGTCGAAATTTGAACACATGTTTTACAACAGTCTATTATTAATTAATTATGCATTACTGATGTAACATTCTACATGTAAGATTTAGTTTTACATTCAAGTTAACATATAAAATAGTAAAATACTCACTTTGTAGGCTTTAATGTATAATCGTGCTATATTTTCCTACCGACAATTCGAGATTTCCAATATACAGTTAAGTTTACGGTCTGTTGATGATGAAATTAAACCAAACAACCGCGATAGTATTAAACCCGGAACTAATAGATACCAATTTCAAGTCTGATTAGATATAATATTTTGGATAAAGGCTGAAAATACATATTTCGTCTGCAATGTTTACAATGTTCTATTAGAAAATTTAGCCCTTTCATATTCAAAAAGTTCTTCTCGACTAG
>MJUT01001769.1:113802-138781 GCA_002080005.1 Gigantidas platifrons | reverse complement strand
CTTCCAATCAAAGTATACTACGGTATTTGTACTCTTAGACTAATCAGAATCGAAATAAATCATGGAATCCAGAATTAATGTGTTTTGAGTTTTAACATGTGTTGGCGGATATTGGTAAATTGTATCCCTCGCCTCTGGCTCGGGAAAAATCATTAATATCCACCAACCCATGTTAAAACTGAAAACACATTCTGACTTCCACGATTTATTTATTAATTAGACTATGTTAACTGTTTCATGTGATGGAACATTTAAAAACAAGTTCCTTGTGTATGGAGAATATCATATTCAGAACAAGCATTAATTGTTTGGAGTGGTCATTGATGTACCCTGTTGCAATGTATTTTTTTCTGACCCGATCATTCATCCCCTCCCAAGCCATGACCTGCATTTCCAACAGCAAATTCCACCTTTTAACGATCAATTATTGATTGTAAGCTTAATTCTCATCAGGAAAATATAAAAAAATGTGCATAGCTGAAGCACTGGTTACTTGACATTACAAAAATGATCAATCAACTATTCAACCAAATTTGTTAAGGGTTGATAGAATTGTGTGTTCGGTTCATGAAGAAATACATTCACTGCAGGTTACGCAAGGGTGTGTACAACCTGATTGAGGTTATTTCTAATGAACCGAACACATAATTTCGATCAAGCCTCATAAATTAATTCAAACTTTTTTGCTATAATATTGAAAAATATATTTATTTTTTTCAAAATATGGCAAATAATCGGAAATACATTTTTATAGCCCCAAGGGTGCCTCCTTAAAAAAAAATAGTTTTAAGTTTTTGGTCATAGCGATCTTATTTATATACATTTGTGTACTTGTAACATTACAGTTAAAATCCAGGTGAAATTTCTGTAATCAGTAAAGAACAGAATGCATGTATAATTTTTAAGACAACAATTTGCTCGATGTTTAATTATACCTGTAATTAAGTGTGTACGAACCAGGATGACGCCCTTATTTTGACTAAGACTACTGGACCAGACAGAACATTCTAGGGCATGGTCCTTTTTAAGATCTTTGGCTAATTTTACTGAAAATGTTGACATTATTTTTAGATGTGTTTTACCGTTTGTATTGTTTACTTTACAGTAAAATCTGTCCTACATTTAGATCACTTAGCGTTCACCGTCCGTTATTAACTTTCACATCTAAATCTTCTACTCAGAACCACAGAACCAAATTAAACCAAATTTGACATGGGTGGTTCCCTTTCAAAATTGTGTACATAAACCCTGTCCATTCAATATTGTGGCCATTACTAACAGTAAACATTTCTTTAATTGTCTATTGCTGCTTTATCTGAAGTCAACGTGAGCACATTTTTTTACTGTTAGTATTTTAACATACAATCTAGGCTTTTCTGAAAGCAATTTCTGATTAGGCATATTTTGATAAAAGATCACGGTCTAAATCTTCTCTTTTGTAACCATTGAACCAAATTAATTAACCAACTATAGCTAGAATGGTTCTGGCGTATGCCCACGTCCTACAGCCCCGCCTCCATTCAATATGTCAGCCATTAATGAAAATAGAAATTTCTTGAATTGCTTATGACTGTCAAAATAAGCTCAAATTTAAACTACAGCTGTATGACATTTATTAGATCAATATTTGCTGCAGATTTTAGTGAGGAATTTTCTTACAGCCGATTTATACCAATAATGCATATTTTGAGAAAATAATCACATTAAAATCTTCTGCTCAGAAACTTGAGCTGAAATGATAAGTTTCAAAATAATCAAATATGGTTGTCATTACTATTTGTTTCATTGAACATTTGCATTAACTGGTAAAGCAAAAAAAGAAACGACGGAAACTTTTAATCAAATTTAGAAATCAAATCTGAATCCATATGAGTAATTACAGGGTTCTGGAAGCTTCTAGTTTTACTTAAGTAGACATTTGTATGAAATATTCAGAGATTATATTTGTAAAGGTTTAAAACAGTGGGACAAAGATTGATGTTTGGTGTAAACATGAGTTCAGATGTAATCTGGATTTTTAGACATGTTTCTCTGTATGGCAAGGAATTGTCACACACTTTTATTGGTGGGGAAATGAGAATACCAAAAAATAACCAAAGACATCTCAAGTAGCTGATAGAAAAACTTTATCACATAATGATGCTTATATTAGAGATATTAAGAACAGCAATAAGAGCTGTTCCTTAGCATATTGTTAACTTTCCTCTCACTGAAAGCTAACAATATGTGTATATGGTCTCCTTTAACGGGAAGTGTTCTCATATTTTTAGTATTCCTCTCACTGATGACTGCTGTGTATATATGTTATATTGTACAGGAAGTGGTTCTGATATTGTTATCATTCCTCCTCTCACTGATGACAGCTATGTATATATGTTCTCCTTTAACAGGAAGTGGTTCTCATATTGTTATCATTCCTCTCCCGGATGACAGCTGTTTATATATGTTCTCTTTTACTGGAAGTGGTTCTGGTATTGTTATACCCCACTCGTAGAGAAGGGGCTATATTGTAATCACCATGTCCGTCCGTCCGTCGTCCGTCCGTCCGTTTTTCTGTCCGTCCGTCCGTCCGTCCGTCCGTCCGTTTGTCTGTCCGTCCGTCCGTCCGTCCATCCGTTCACACTTTCGTAACATATATCTCAGCTTCTACTGAAAGAAATGATTTTATATTTGATATATGGCTTTGGCATGGTGACTTGTACCGTGTCTCCTTTTTCCAGGCTTACCGCACATCTACTTCCTGTTTACCATGCAACTTACAAATGAAAGAGTGGCGGTATTCTTAGCACGACGTAGCGTGCAACAACTTGATATTGTTATAATTCCTCTCACTGATGACAGCTGTGTATATATGCTCTCCTTTTACATGAAGTGGTTATCATATTGTTATCATTCCTCCTCTCACTGATGGCAGCTGTGTATATATGTTCTTTTTTTTTCAGGAAGCAGTTCTCATATTGTTATCATTCCTCTCACTGATGACAGCTGTGTGTATATATGTTCTCTTTTACAGGAAGTGTTTCTGGTATTGTTATTATTCCTTTCACTGATGGCAGCTGTACGTATATATATGTTCTCTTTTACAGGAAGTGGCTCTAATGTTGTTATCATTCCTCTCACTGATGGCAGCTGTATATATGTTCTTATTTTGACAAATGTCTGTTAAAGACAACCAGTAACATTAGATAAATAGAGCACAGTTACAGATCCAGTCTGTCAAGAATGCCAGCAGGGAAAAAGATGGAAGACTTTCATCAAATTCTATATCAGCTATCATTATTACAGTTTTGCAAATAAATGATTTTCAAAGCTCAATATATTTTTATGAAGAGGAACCTCTCTTTGTCTGAAAACAGGTTGATCAGATATTTCTCTTGAAAATGCATTGATAATATGGTATCACTTAATGTGATAACGGAATGTCAATTTTGATATCAAGTTCTGCCAACTTCTACCTGTAGATAAAGGTAGCGAATTCCAGTCTCTTTGAAAATTAAACCAGATTATTGTATACTTCAATGTCTCTGAAAACTAATTTTGCTTGTAGAAACATAATGTTGTCCAATCATAGCATAGAAATCATTCAAGCATGATAATGTTGTCACAAAGTACATGGTAACATGAAACTCATTTACAAAACTCTAACATCAGATTGTGAAGTGGATTTCTGTGTAAATTTCCAAAGCAAAAAGTCCACGAAACATGACACACATCTATTGTGTGTTCCACCTTACTCTGAAAGGTTTTTCTGTTATAATTTATATATAAAGTAAATGGGAATCATATCCAATTTTATACTTTGATTTGCCAAAACTCACCAAGTTGCAATTAGATCAATAAAATAATTGATAGAATGTTGGTATGTCTTACAGAATAAAATGGAAAAAAAACAAAAATTACAACACTGTCGGAACAATTCCAATAACCAATCGAAATGAGAGAATTATTCATACTCGCTCTACCATGTTGCCAGTTTTACAAAATTGCACGTCACTGAAAACTGCAAGAATTGCAGATTGTTATTGCGCTGGAATGTTAAAATATATGGCTACTCTGTATTCATCTTGAAACAGGTTGATGATTTTTGTGTTGCAATATTTTGAAGAAGTCCAGTTTTTTGCATCGTCAATATTATTGAAACATAATAGACCATGCATTGCATACATAGTATGCAGTTTATTATTAACGTTTGCAATAATTATGATTGTAATGGTTTACTTTACATGTCATGAGCACATCTGGACCAAAGTTCCAAATCAGCTATTGCTATCACTTTGCGTCGGAGGTCTGTTTCTGTTAGCGTTTCATATTTCAGTCATTTTCGGGCTGGACTAATTGAAACCATGCTTGGCAGTAATGTAACTTTGGCGCTCTTCAAAATTGTAATTGAATTTCAATTCTTTTGGAAGTCCAAGATGGCTGCTAGAGCAATAACGTTTTCTTATTAGCTGAAATTAGAAAACAAAATATTTTCAAACACCACATACGTCATGGTAGGAACGTTCCTCATATTACCCTCTAAAATGTTTGGTCCCTTTTCTCCATCAGAAATCCAAGATGGTCATTGTCACTAGAAAGTTGGAATTGGACCGTATGGTATTTTTTTTTATATCATTCTTCTCTAAAACCACTGAACCATATGAAACCAAACACAGCTGAAATATTACATGTATGGTACTTTACAAGACGCGAATACTTTGTGTCTATCATAAATTCAAAATGGCCGCCAACACAGCATTTATTTTTAACATATTTCTATTAAAAAAATAATTCTCAGAAACTATAACACTGTTTGAATCTATACTATGCATAAATAAACATTTGATGGACCCTTTCTTCCTTAGTATATTTTCCTTATTGTGTCGATCAGCAATCCAAGATGGTCGTCATGGCTGGATAAATTCAACATAGAAACATTTGTGAAAATTTGTCCTTTTTTGAAGCCTTTTGACATGTGACAGGGAATTGGAATTTTCCTCTAATGATTCCTTACCTAGTAAATGTTTCTTTTTGGATCAGCCGCCACAAAAAAATAAAGCTTAAGGTTATACATAATATTACTGATAATTGTTATCAGATAGTAAACACTAGAGACAATCCAACCTGGACATAACAAACTAAGTGAGCCTCTAGTTTTATCGATTAATAGGTTCTTATGTACATGTTTATGTACTTTTTAAAATAAATATTATTGTATCTATGCAATTATAGCATTAAATATGCAATTTTAAAGACACATTAAAGAATAATTTTATATAACTATTTTCTTGTTTTTTTTATATTTTATTTTTATTTTATTATTATTTTTTTTTTACTGAAAAGAATTACCAATCGTTAGTTTGAAAAGCAAATGCATATGTGCCACTGCAAGTAAAAATGCCCTTTGGTATTTTCAAACTTTTGTTATTGATGTAAAATGATGTTTCTCTCATTATTACGGCGTTTTTACCCCGCTAAGCCAGTGGTGAAAACATCTGTAATCCTCTAAATGATTAAAGTGTCTCGTGTCTTTCCCCGCATGTTGTCAAAAAACGCCGTAATAATAGCACTGATTTCGCTTGTCCAATGAAATGAATGGATAACGAAAGATATTTGCATAAAGTATAATAAATCCAACTAACACACGATCACTACGGCACCCACCAAGATTAGTGTTTGTAGCTATTTACAGATAATTACATTTGAAACATTTCTTTAAATCTACTATTATCCAACATAGCCACACATATACATGTATCCTTAGTTATTGTCACCACTTGGCATCTGTCGTTGTCGTTTGTCCATCGTCTGTAAGCTTCAATCACCTCAGAAACCATTGGTTCGGTGTATACAAACCAGACATCTAATATCATTGAATGGACCTTTACTAAGTTGGTGATTTTGATACCGATTGGAAAATGAACATGGTTGCCAAGTACAAACATCAAGTGTTATTATTGGCTGTTATTCTCTGAAACCGCAGTCATCACTTCGAAAGTTTTACGGTCGCCACCATGACTTGGTTAGTGTAAGCATATTTGATATAACCAATGCATATGAATATAGTACAACAATTTAAATACAACAATAGTAATGACTATGAATTAATTAAAGGGATCTGAAAACAAGTTATTAAACTTATATAAATCCGTATCCGTATGTCTTGGTTATCCGTAATGGAATATTTCTGTCACAAATGACAACGGATATGTTAAATTTGTCATAAGCACTTCCCGGCCCTTTCTTCATTCATGACTTATCACCGGATTTGTAACTAGATTATCACAACGGACGGGTGCCACTAGTGGAGCAGGAACTGCTTATCATTCCAGAGCACCTGAGTTCACCTCCAGTTGTTTGTGGCGTTCGTGTTACTCGACCTTTAGTTATGTGTATGCTTGGTAGATCATTGCTTGTCATTTTGGCTATTGTGCGAGCAGCATTAAGGAGAGGAGCAAAAACTGGTTGGTTCGCATTCAGAATAATGTGTCCGAGTGGTGGATCGACATGTCTACCCTCGGACTGTTGTTTCAGTGAGGTAACAATATAAACATTTAACTCGTTGTTGATCTAGTGCAAAGCAGACCTCATCATCATCAACAGCAACAAGAACAACAACAAATACATTAAAACAATTCAAAAATTGTAAAACCATTATTTACTGTACAATTTTAAAAACCATGATATCACCTCCGTAATTTGAAATGCATAATTTGCTGTAATCTCTGTTGAAGCAGATTGCTAGTGGAGTTTTCAATCCATCATCTGCATTCAGTATTTCATCAATAAATTGTCCATCACTGGACAGTCGGTGCAAGTCTTAAGACTAGTCTTAAACGATGTGCACATTTCCTATATGTGATACCCACTGGCATTTGTCTTTGGACTTGGAGTAATGTTGATCAGTAAGTAAACACAGTTTCGTTCTCAATGTTGATAAAAAAAAGTGTCTCTGATCCACTGTTGACGCATATTTTGTCATTAATATATGATGGGTACCATATGATTCCTGGAGAATTTATAATATCAATTGCTCTAATTGGCAATACTTCGTAATCCCAAATTCGCATCTCGATCAAGGCGAGGTGTACAACATTATGTGATAAGTTTGTCAATGACTTGCGACAGATCGGTGGTTTTCTCCGGTTCCTCTGGTTTCCTCTACCAATAAAACTGACTGCCATGATATAACTGAAATACTGTTGAAAGTGGTGATAATCAGTATAAAAACCAACCAACCAAAATGTGGATTTTGTTATTGACGCGCGCCTCTAGCTACTAAAATGTTGTAATTTGAGGAAACAATATCACGCTGACGACACTGTTTTGACATCTTTTGCCTTCATAATTTTTTGCTAAATATGTGTACAAATCGAATGCAGTTTGCGTCATGCGAAGTAATAACGGCCAGATATCTACCAGAAATCGTTTGTTATTTCCCAAGGTACATGTAGTGTTTGTATATGACCTTGATATTCACCATCGGCATTACACAATGTAATACATGTATCTAAGGAATTCCACAGTCACACAACAGCAGAAACTTGCCACAAAAACATGTCATTCCACTGATTAACCACTTAAATTAATGCTACAATGAAATGTAACAGACGGAAATATATATACAATAGAAGACTAGGTTTGGTTTTCAGTTATTGCATTTGTAGTTTTGACAACTTCTAAAATCTCAGAGAAGTTGATCATGATATGCTTATAAGTAGTTATTGTGAAATGTAGACTGCTATGGATATTTTGTCAATTCTATCACATATATTTCCATGGGACATTTTGAGGTGCAAATAAGGAAAACTCTTTCTTTGGTAGATAAGGGTAATAACAAAATTACCGAACACCGAAGAACCGTGTTCAAGAAAATCGAACACACATGTTTGTTCCCTTGCAAGAATGACAATATAATCAAATCAGTAGATATCCAGTTTGATTTCTGCTAATTGTTTTTCTTTAATTTGGTTTAATTCAACGATTTATGATATTATAACAGATTCTAGATTTTCGACTGTTGCAGCAGAAGTTACTTGATTTCAAATATCCTCGGTACAATTCGATATTTGCGCACATATTCCAAAAGAATCAGCTTCTATAGATTTCTTATTTTCCATTCGAGTTTCCCTTAATTTGATTGCTATATCTAAAACAGTATTTATTCCCTAAACATGGTCCTGCAGCTCTTGTTGCCATTTTCATATAATTGACTCTTGATCATTTGGCATGACTTTCAGACCGATTTAATGAATATCCGTCAAACAATTTACACAGCATATAACATTACTGTTCATTAAATTATGGAAGTAAAATTGCTTTTAATAAGAACTGATTTTGTACACTGTATACCGGAAAATAATCGCCACCAATTTATTTTTGAAAATTAGACTGCCGTGCATATCTGAACATTACAGATGATTCATACCCGAGAAAAACATGTATTATCCCACATAATTCCAGACCACACGACAAATATAGACACCATACCATTATGTGTATATTATAGACTACAAATCCATATCATTGATTAATACCATATTATTAAATGTATTTCACAATGTATTTAAAAAAGCCACTTTATTACAGAATTGACATAAAATAAAAAAATATTTCACATCTAAAATTGTTATACCAACACAGTTGTGAAAGCAATCAGGATAATCCGATAAAACTTATGCCAATTACCGAGGTTAATCAGGTCATGCTCACTTGATTGTAACTTTTACAGTTATTCATGGTAGATATTTTACATTTTAATCCACGTGGCATCAACGACATTCTTAATTAGGTCCGTTTTAATTGTACATTGTTTATAAGACATGCATATACAATAACAAATACAAAACGGATAAAAAATATATAAAACAGTCTATGCAGAGTTCTAGTCGAGTAAAACTTTTCGAATATAGACACGCTAAATTTCCTAATAAAACATATATGTATTATGTGTTAAAACAGACGAATAAACATAAACACGTATGTTGTTTGCAACATTAGAGGTATGCATCATATGTTTTTATTTAAAATCTAACGACATCTAAGACATTTCAAAGCATTTTCATTATTCAGGAAGACTGAATATAAACATTCAGTGCATGTAAACTTGTGAAATATAAAAAAATGTTTTTTCACCATTTTGCACATTGAGGATGGAGTTAAGTTACATTTTCAGCCCTCTTGTAATCATACAACCTAGACATTACATTCTGTATTGGTATTTCGAACGAATTAAATCAATAAATAGGAGAAATTCAATTATGCGGCTACTACTTTTCAATACAGCCTCTACGACTTTTGAATATGAATATGAATATGAATGCTACTTATTTAAAATATAGACAATTACACAAGTGCTACAGTTTTAAATTGTAAACACTTATTAAATCAATTACGAATTACTTGATATTGACATCTTTTCTGGTGCACAAGTAAGTAATTTCCTACAAAGGTTTGCATTATATTTACAAAACAATTTTGTATTCATAAAGGGAATACAGCTTAAGCGTCATAGTCCATTTAGATAACTGTGTGTTCGTTAGGGTGGTTAAATAAAAACATATAGATTTACAAAAGAATGAATTATCACTTTATAGGTACTAAAAGTCGAAATAAATGTTGAGCTAATGGTCAGATACTCCTTGATTTCCAAACAAAAAGAAAAAACACACAAAACGCAACATGATGAAGTAGTATCTTTTTCTAACGATATGCACTTCTAACAATTGTCTTGTTGAAGAACTTCAACAATACATCGGCAAACGAATACCGAAGCAACAAGCTGAAGGGATAATTAAGAAAATCATAGGTCCAAAAACTTGGCGATACAGAGATAACACAGAAAGAGACAACACAAATAACAAGGAGAAAACAAATGAACAGAACACCACAAGCAATAAAGCACTAGCAGTGTGAACCCCCACAAAAACTGGGAGTACCATCAGGTGCTCCGGAAGGGTGGGCATGATCTGCTCCACGCGTGGCACCCGTCACACTGTAAGTGGAAAGTCTGGTACGGAGTCAAATTTGGTGTGTCAGTCCGGTAATAAACTCTGAATCTACTGAAAGATGTCTAACCTCATTTGTGAGATAGAAACATCGTAGCGATCAGCCAAATCATGATGACAACTGTAAAACGTCTGGAGTGACGATATCAACAGTGGCTGAACGTTTGTTGTTTCGCATGACTTACTTCTTATAGAATGCATTCTGGTTTGTCTCATTAAAATTGTATCACATTCTACTATTTCCGCTGCATATCTTCCCATGTTTATCATACGTCTGCATTGTACATGTAATTTAACATCCTTACCATATTGGGGGCACACCTTTTTTTAGATATCAAAACATGGCAGAATGTAAGTGCCGATACTGTAAGCAAACGTTTGAAAAATTCGAAAATATAAACATGCAAATAAATTCATGTACCATCGTTACTCACGTCTTCATTCTTTCCATGTATGATAACTTTGTTGATGGAAGATCATCCAAATATGATTTCCTATTTCATTTGTAATAATTGTATTTTAAAAGGTGTTTCAACTTGCGCTTCCAAATATAAATATTTCAAATAGTCTTGCAATATTTATTCTTTTTCAATATTTATTCTTTTTCAAATTTCAAATGAAAAAGATTGATAGCATCCTACAAAATTATGTACTAGTAAATATAATAGATGTCGATAACATATACAAAAACCTCGTTCATTATATTAATTATATATTTCATGTGCTAATACAATCCTTGATTTTCTGTTTAAGTTAAGTATCTTTACATTTTTATTGTTTTGTTAAGTTCTTATAGTTTCGTATGCCTAAATAGCGTGCCACAATCAAATGTGCTTTGAAGTCCGTAGCAATACTTATGTAAGTCAATATTGAAAATTAAGTAACATATCTATTAGAAAACAGTAGCGTTTCTATTGAAAAGAAGTAGCATTACACAAAACGACTATATTGAAAAGTAGTAGCGTCGAAATTTTCACACATGTTCTACAACAGTCTATTATTAATTAATTATGCATTACTGATGTAACATTCTACATGTAAGATTTAGTTTTACATTCAAGTTAACATATAAAATAGTAAAATACTCACTTTGTAGGCTTTAATGTATAATCGTGCTATATTTTCCTACCGACAATTCGAGATTTCCAATATACAGTTAAGTTTACGGTCTGTTGATGATGAAATTAAACCAAACAACCGCCGATAGTCTTAAACCCGGAACGAATAGATACCAATTTCAAGTCTGATTAGATATAATATTTTGGATAAAGGCTGAAAATACATATTTCGTCTGCAATGTTTACAATGTTCTATTAGAAAATTTTGCCCTTTCATATTCAAAAAGTTATTCTCGACTAGCACTATGCATAGACTGACACTCAAAACTTTGACAAAGGGAAATAATGAAATAGTCTTTGCTAATTCATTGAAAGACAACTTTCTATTGAATGAAAGTAAAAATAATTTACTTAGTGAAATTGAAGCTTTAGAATCTGACATACCAGTTACACTACTCCCTTCGAAACGTGCCCGAAAATTAAAGAAAAACTTCGGCAATCTAATATTTATGAATATTGTTATTAAATTTTCTTTTTTTTGATAAATTTATGTATTCCTGGAATATATATGTAATTGTCTTGGGTTGAGCAATTCGACAATTGAATCAAATATAGTGTAATACATATCATTTCTATGACAAAGAAATCTCTTATATTTTGAAATAAAGTATAGTATACATATGTGAAGCATAAATATATCATATATCAAGTTGATGTCGGATAGTATTTCACAGTTAAATAATGTCCAGTAAGAATGAACAATATATCATGATGGAGGACACAATTTCATTATGAAATAATGTCCATGGACAATAATTCAACTGATATTTTGTCTGGAGGACATTATTTCATGGAGGACACTATTTTATATTACACTTGCTCATTGAAATAACAGTCCGCAGATAGACATGTAGCCCCACTTGGACACATTACCCCGATTCAGAGCCGTATTAGCTCTTTCTCCTTAATGCGGCGTACTTAACGGAGAAGCAACACATACCAATTTTATAGTCTTTTGTTTGACCTGATTGGGGTTCGAACCCACTTTCTACCGCAATCGAGGCTAGTATGTTAACCATTAAACCACCGATGTATTCTGTTGGAATTAGATATAATGGTCACACCTGTCCAAAATAGGAGGTGCACATCTTGAAAGTACAAAATTTGAATATGGTTTCAGTTTGAGATTATATAAGCTAGGTATCCTCTACGGCATGCGATGACAAGTTTCTTAGATTGGTAAAATCATAAGAGTTGCAATTGTCAATGTTTGTGCAATGCTTGAATATTGTTGAATGGAAATTGTTATAAAAATGAATGTACCACTATTAGTGCAGGAACTGCTTATCCCTCCGGAGCAACTCAGTTCACCCATGTCGTTTTGCGGGTTTGTGTTGCTGAACTTTTAGTTTTGTTTGTAGTGTTTTGTGAACTATGTTTTGTTTTTGTTTTCTTTTCTTTCGTCTATCGTTGCATGGTCTATCGTTTTTCCATTGACAACTTCTGATCTTCAAAATTTACATACACAAACCAGTTACCCTTCCAATTTTGCGGATGGATGGACGAATCGACAGACAGTCGGGGAAGAGCGATTACTATATATGCGCCCTCCGCTGACAACGCAGGTAAACATTGCACATTATTAAGAAATACGATTTAATTATCATAAGATTATGTAAGGCACAGCTTTTCATATTGCACAATGAAGAATAGTAGGCTGATGGGAATTTCAGGCTAGCTTCACACTGGTGTTTAATTTTTATATTCATAGCAATCAGATTATAATGTGTATCGGGAATGTCCTGGTCGTGATCGCATGGTAGTTGGATATATAACTACATCTGCAATTATGATTTTTTGCGCTCAAATGTAGGACCAATGAGCTTAAACGTCGTGCAACGATACAGCATTATGTGATCAAGTTTATCGGTGACTTGAGACAGGTCGGTGTTTTTTTCCGGGAACTCCAGTTTCCTCCACCAATAAAACTGATCGCCATGATATAACTGAAATATTGTTGAAAGTGGCGTAAAATTACTATGACATTGACCCCGTTATGTATCGGAAAGGAGTGTAGGGATTCAGGAAAGAAACATTGTAACGAACTTGCATTATGTATTAATATATTATATACTGGATAATTTAAAATGTTCATTTTTCCTAGACGCCGGTGATGTTTTCAAATCGAACAGACCGAACATGTCAATTCAAATCGAACAGACCGAATAGGTAAATTCAAATCAAACAGACCCAACAGGTAAAGTCATCAATCTCGTGATCGACCACTGTATAAATTGCCCAGGTGAGATATATTGTGAGTCGGCACATGGTTTTAGCGTTAAGCACACGCTGTGTGAGGAACATGCAGTTTGAGTATTATAATTGTCAAATTCAGGACATGGATATTCATAGGCAAAAGTTCATTACGCTCAGGTAAGTCTTTTTGCTTTATTTATGGTTAATTTTAGTCAATTTTGCTGTCGAGATGTGATTTCTTGCTCGCGGTCCAGAATGTCCGGAAATTCACAAATTATGCAAATGTATAGACAATGTAAGTAATGTGTGTGTTCAATATCTATTTTGCAGGGGTTTTATGCCTGTTTTTTTGGTATGCTTGTAGCAAAGTTGTTAGCCGTGTAAATGGTGTTTGTATTGAAATGGTACCGATTTTGGTGTACATAAATTGATGTCAAAACGCCCAGTATAGGTGATATTTATATCGTTAAGATGCCGGCATAAATTTGGAATACAAGAGTCCGTAAATATTAAACATAAAGTCCGTGCTGAACACATTTTATTTATGCAGTCATATTAGTCACGGTTCGCTGGATACAACAGTGAAGCGATAGTTTAATCATTCTAGTGTCCTCGTCATCAGTTCAAATCTACAATTTATGTGAAATAAATCCATCCGTATTTATATATTATCCAAGGGGAACAACCCAGTCCAATTTGTGAATTTCTACAGTACCGCAACGTTTAACCATACCAGAAATACGTGTGTGCTATATTGTATACTTCCGGCTATAATATGCACAACGTTTATATGCATTGTATTTATTCAGTGTTTTGAATCAATACCATATTTGTTCAGTGTGTTGAATGAATATCGTTTATGTTCAGTCTGGTGAATATTGTATTATTGTGTAGACAATTGCATTGCATATATCATCTGTTTTATGTTTATTTCTTATATTTTGTTAATTAAATTTATATGTTTAAATATGGGTTTTTGTATGACATTGGCCACCTGACAATCCAAAGAACTTACTTCTTTACAAACATGATTGATTGATTGGTGTTTAACGTCCAGCGAGCAATTATTCAGCTATATTCAAGACGAGAACATTTAAAAATTAAACGCCACGGGACTCGAAACAAGGAAAGGTGGTGGGTAGGGACGGATAATTTAGCCACTGCAACAGGTCTCCTATGGACCACCCATCATAAGCATAATGCTCATAATGAGCTGTTACACTGGGTTCTTTAACGTGCGAAGTGTGTGGCATTCTGTCAACACGGTACCTCGGTTTTATATACGTCTCATCCGAAGGACGGGTTGGTTGTGGATTTATACATCCCGCACAACCGACGGACGCCCCTTCAAGCCGAAGAAGCTCTCGGGCCCATTTCTATACCCCGGGGTTCATGCGGGATTGGAAAGAAACAACACAGCATTCTATGAACTAAGTTAAACTATATCCATACTTTGACGAATAAACGTTACTTATTATATAATTTGTTTATACCCGTACTTGCAATAAACCACGCCGTCTATTGCAACAGTATTCTGGAGAAATATCAATCGGATGTTAACCAGGCAACGGGAGATAGCTCGATTTAATCCAAGATAATTACAGTTAGATCATTATTTAATCTTCTTTCATTTATTTATTTTAGGCAACACATTACACACTTGAAAAATATAGGTTTCTTTAAATGAAAAGTTCCTGACAATACTAAATATACACCTGCACGAAAGGTTACACGATGTTTTTGTCAGTCCTTTTATATATTATTGCTCGAATGACTCGGATGGTACATCTTCAGCCTGCCAGACAATGCCAATCACATGCGTATGCCATCGTCCTTTTGCAGTATACAAAGTGCAATAACCCCATGGCCGTTTCTCGTGCATTTTTACATTATGCAGCTCACTAGTAAGGTCAGCTCACTATGCTTACTAGTAGCTGGTATATTGCCCTCTGTGAATACTAGTAGCTGGTATAGTACCCTCCATTTCGTTTTAATTCTAGCTGTTATATGAAGTTAACATCCACGTCTATCCAGTATCTCTATTTGGTTATAACTTTTATTAATAGCTGTGTATTTTCTTGTACATGACGTCAACCCTGCTCCATAGCTTATGTGTTTGTATAATTTTCTTAATAAGTTTTCGTTGAAATCTCTGTTTGGGTGTGAATGACCTTCACTGTCACTTTTCCGTGTTGTCTGATGTAAAGCTAGCAGTGTTCTCGTAGCATCTATTGCCGTATGTCTCCTTTTATTTGCATTCAGCACGAGCCAGTTGTCGTATGCTACTCTACCTACCACAACTTCAGGGCAATCATGCCAAGGATAATTTGCGTTCGTGATAAAATAATCCTCACCCCATACTGTAAATAATTTCCCAGTTTTGGATATTTTCATAATATTTTCGTGAGTTGAGGCCTGTTGTTCACTTACATTTTTAACATTTGTTCTTTGTCCAACTATTAGCATCGGGTGTGTTTGATTATGTTTTGAAGAACTTGCGATGAATCGAAGTGTATTAATAAGATTTTGAGTAAACAAAATATCACCGTTAACGTATGCATAGAACTTTGAACGGTATTTTTTCATTGCATCCAAATACATATACTTAAGAATAGGTATTCCAGCGGCAGTTTTACTTGGACGTTGAACATCCCAACCCTTTGATTTAATTTTATTCCGAAGGTCGGCATCATCCGAGAAAAATATAGGTCTAACAGTTGTTCCGAAAGACAACCAATTTCGTATCGTGTTATTTCTACACACATATTTTTCTGCACTACTTGAGAACGTAGTAAAGATAGTTAATAAATGATATATCGAATTGAAGTTTTCACTAAGATTTGGTGTTGTAACGGTTGTATTTCTTGTAATTTCAGTTATTGCATTAAGCTGTTGATTACCCATCGGACTTTTCAAGTGAAGCTCTAATTTATTTTTCCAAACTTCCAGGTCGTCTATATCGTCTTTCATGAATACGGGGACGACCTCACTTTTGAAGGTAATGCTTGAATATAAGTATATGGATACTACTGCGCTTGTAAAACACAGAATTAAAACTTTAATATGACAATTTTTATTGACGTTGACAATATTCGTTGCCTCCTTTCCCATTTTATTCTGAAAATAAAAAAAACACAATAGTTACATAACGATTTATCCTTCAATATGCAATGTGTCATATATTAATAACACTAAGTATTCAGTCGTGATACTTGCACATTTTCTGGTTGAGATATTCTATGAAAATTTTAAGCCTGAAATTAAGGATACAAGTGATTAAGAATTTTAAATATCCTGAAGAATGCACGTATTGCAGAAAAAATATGGACACATGAAGACGTCTCAATCGTTTATGCATAGAGAATAACATATGGAAACATATCCAGATCACAGGCATTTGACCGATGGACCTTAATTTCCCCTTGTTTGCGACGGGAGTACTTATTTTCAGGATTAGTAACGATGTAGGGACTCTATTCTATTTAATTGTGGGTCCAGAGTCCACACGAATACAATAGAAAAATAAACAAGGTAAGAAATAAAATCACTGAAAATGGCGGCGTACTGCTAAATTTCTTATTATTGTCGATTTCCCTGATTTCTGAAAAATAAACGGATGGAATGCACTAACCTTGTGGACCCCATCAGCTGTTGTGCCACTGGTTTGCTCTCATATTCGTACTAATTTGCATATACACCCCCGATATCTGTTCCCAAGACAGATTGTCAACGAACACGGAGGTCGACCACTTATTGTCTATTACGCGGCACGCGATTGGTCAAGGCAAATTTCCGGAAAAGAATTGACCAATCGCGTGCCGCGTAACAGAAAATAAGTTGACCTCCGGGTTTGTGGACAATTTTGTTTCTTACCTTGTGTATTTTTCTATTGTATTCGTGTGGACCGAGGACCCAGAAATACATAGATGCCCTACATCGTTACTAGCCCTGAAAATACGTACCCCCTGGCAAACACGGGGAAATTAAGGTCCATCGGCCAAATGCCTGTGATGCAGATGAGGTCAGTGTCAAGTGGCATTATTTTGTTCGCTCTACGTGTAAGCCACTCAAACTATTGTAAACGGAGAAATATGAGGTTTAAACATGGGCAATGCAAAGCGTGGGGTATTCCCTCGCCTAAAATTTGAGCCGGTGACCTTGACCTTTGACCTATGACTTTGACAATCGATATGGGTCCAGATTCTCTTAAGGACTAAGTATGTACCAAGTTCGGTCAATATCCATTGAAGGATGTTGATTCTAGAGTGTTCACAAGGATGTTACGGAAGGACGGAAGGACGGTAGCGTTACTATATCCCTTCGCAACTTCGTTAGCGAGGGGATAATATGGACAGTTGAAGAAAAGGAATGAATTGTAAAATTAGGGACATGGTCATGTGACGGGTGATCCCATTTAGAAATGTACACTCCATGATGATTGTATTCTCCAAAGGTGTTTACCAATCCTGTGCAAAAAATGTAAAACAGTAATGGTCGACAAGCTATCCTCTGTCAAACCTCTCTAACTCCTAAATATAGAAATAGTAATGATAAACTTGGGCAAAGGCCTGTGAAAATCTAGGTCTGGCTTGGGGTAAGCACACACATATTGCGGGATTAAACCATTTAATAGGATAAGAACTCGCCTCTCCTCTGAGTAAAGAAATCCTGCACAGAATCGCTTCAACTCAAAAGATCATACACTTTCACGGATACGACGGTACAATTAGACACTATAGGTATGGTGTCTTTTTATATGAGATTTACTTTGATGTGGCTAAGAAACAGGGGAACTGCGAGGCTCTGCCGACCAGTCCTCCTGTTTCGTGCGGAATGCAAATAAATCTCATATAAAAAGACACCATACCTATATTGTCTTTATATTGCAACACTATATTTTTTTCTCAAATGTTTTCTATATAAAAAAAAAATATTAAAATTCGTATTCCCCGTCATGGGCCTATTTAAAAATGCTTTATATAGGACATTGTCCAGTATAAAACAAAAGTTTATACGACCCCCTTTATTAATGCTGTAAAGTTACCAATTGCAGAATAAAGAAATAGTAGTGTAAAGTAATGTCGTTTTGCACAAAGACTAATTAATCATAACAATGTCAAATAATGAATTCGATTTGTTCATTATGTCAGACCATTTGCACATTTCAGCTGACCAGTGATAGTAAAAAGCAGAGACATTTCGAAAGTACAGCCATTTCAATAAGGCAGTCACCATGCCTACTATACTGACCAACCATGCTACAATAAATTATCTCCCTTTTCTTATCGTTTGTTTTGTAATAGTTGGTACCTGAGTAAGTATGCATTTTTAATAATTGAAATAAATCATGTTTGTCCAAATGAAAAACTATCCATAAGAAAACTCACTCATATATATGAAACATTCTAAATCGAAATAAGATTGAAAGTATTAAATGTCCACCCATTTCCGTACATGAACAGTATATATATATATATATAAATATATAACATAATCTCTTAAATTCAAATCCGAGCTTTCGTCCGGTCAAGCCGGCCTTCTTCAGCGGAACTTTATTATGCGTTAGTAACAACATTTACAATCACAATGAATAACGTCACAATTTACAATTAAATTTTCGGGAACGAGAACGTCACGTTTTTGTATTTATTCCGTGCGGCTTGTAAGTCCGTAATTGTTTTATCCATACATTTTTTATCGTCTGCCTATATATATCATCGCCACGAATTTTTTCAAGAGCAACTATTTCATAATCGTTGACTGAATGGTTCGCAGAAATAAAATTTAATGCAACAGTTGAAATAAATAACATAATCTCTTCAATTCAAATCCAGAGCTTTCGACCGGTCAAGCCGGCCTTCTTCAGCGGAACTTTATTATGCGTGAAGGGAAGACATTTGGCGTGAAAAATTGTATTAACTGTACGACATCGAATGTGGTATATGCATTATTTTGCAAGAGTTGCAACTGCTTTATTTATGTAGGGGAGACTAGTGATAATCTTTATGAAAGACATTTACTTAACCTTTCCTTAATTTGAAGACAAAAACAAGATCCTGTTGCATTACATTTTAATTCTGCGAACCACTCAGTCAACGATTATGAAATAGTTGCACTTGAAAAAATTTGTGGCGATGATATATATAGACAGACGATTGAAAATGTATGGATAAAACAATTACGGGCTTACAAGCCGCCCGGAATAAATACAAAAACGTGACGTTCTCGTTCCCGAAAATGTAATTGTAAATTGTGACGTTATTCATTCAGATTGTAAATGTTTTTACTAACCCATAATACAGTTCCGCTGAAGAAGGCCGGATTGACCGGTCGAAAGGTCCGGATTTGAATTTAAGAGATTATGTTATTTACCTCATTATGAGAGATTTATATATATATATATACATGGGTACAACCTGTACCCCTCTTCTTGTAGACTTGTTCATTCATTCGTAAGAGACATACTTCGCACAGGGGCTTGTAATGAGAAACGGAACGAAACGTAGCTACCATGATCCTTTAACTTCAAGATGGCATACTTTAAATAACTAATTTTAAGCGTTGTGCTTTTGTTTATCACATCTAGCCTATTAAGCCTGCAATGAAGGATACTACACATACAGCTCGATGTGATCTATACCTTGCTCTTTACCTCGACATTGAGAGAATGGGTCGGGTAAGAACGACACATTACGACAGAAGAGATGATTTAAAAATTTTCATTGAGAACGTGTGAATCCGCTTATGATTTCATTGTTAGGAATTTGCTGTTAACAAGGAGGTTATGAATCAAGGGTTCCAAGTGGTTAAGTTGGAGTCACCACTACGGAAATATTTACTTGCCCCACCATGATTTGGTGAACCATGTTGGATTATATTTGTCATATATGACCAGGGATTTATTAACTTTGCTGTTATCAAAATCCATCCCTTTCCCACGGAAAGCGAGAGGTATCTTCAGACTTCAGACCTCGTTATTTCCGGATTTTCTCCGCCATTGATTCTTGCATTTTCACACCAAACAACTAGACAATTTAATGCCCCCGTCTCAACCTTATCCACCCCAACCTCCCCCACCTTTTCCACCCAAGTTTACCTCCTTAACCTTTGGTTTGGTTTTGAGGAATGTGTAGGGGTATAATGTAAAGAAAACGTCTTGAAGAGCCAAAATTGATTTTCAATATAGCTTAATTTCAAGGAATGGTATATAGATATTGTTCATCGGGTATGATGTAGAAAACTTATATATAGACTTTAAATGGTGTTTGTGTCTTAGTTTGTGTCTGTAAGACACATACAATGCCCTTGCGGTTATAATATACCATTCCTTGAAATTAACTTATATTTATTGAAAATCCATTTTGGCTCTTCAAGACATTTTCTTTGCATTATACCCCTACACATTCCTCATAGCGAAACCAAAAGTTAAGGTAGTAAATTGGGGTGGGGTTGAGGTGGATGAGGTTGAGACGAGGTAATTCAAATTGCTAGTTGTTTGGTGTTAAAATGCAAGAACCAATGACGGATAAAATCTGTGAATAACGATTCCAAAATCTGAAGTCTGAACTTCGAAGTGTGAAGTCCGAAGTCTGAAGATACCTCTCACTTTCTGTACTTTCCTCATGACTGGTGTTACAGGTGCAGCAGGACTTGCTTCCCTCGCGAAGCGCCTGCCTTCATTCCCAACTTAGTGGTGTTCTTGTTACTCGATCATTAGTTCTCTGTGTAATATTTTGTATATCATTGTTTGTCCCTTTGCCCTTTTCTGTCATTGGACTATCTGTCCCTCTTTGATTTACGGCTTCTGATCACCACTTTAGTGTCTTTAAACCTTTCCTTACATATGCTATGTCAGTTATTGTGCCAGTTGTTGTGGGTATTTGAAATTGCCGGATAAAAAAAAATTACGTTCATTGTCAACAAATGTGATATAATTACGTTTCTATTATATCTAGAAAGTGTCAGTTTTCATGCTCTCTAGGAGATATAATAACGTTTTTATATTATTTAGTAAGTATCAGTTTTCATGTTTTCATGTTTTCCAGGAGATAAAATAATGTTTCTATGTTATTTATTAAGAATGTGTTCCTTTTTCATATTTGTCGTTTTTCTGGAGATGAAATTTCAATCTTGTTAGCCTATTAAAACCGTAATATTTTTTTATAATTGAAGTGACCATCAAAAGGAGTTGACCTTGGATGTATATGTGTATTAGGGATATCAAGTGTTCCCTTTCCAACGATTTGTCTATTAGATTTTCGAACTGTTCCGTCAATGTGGTATCTTATTTTAATTTGTTTTTAAATTTTATTACTGTATGATGATTTGTTATTATTATTATTATTACAATTCTTCTATAGCGCTTAATCTAAAACAATGTTACTCTATAAGCGCTTTACAGTGCATAAAATACAATATACATGTACAATAAAACATATATCAAGAAATGACACAATGAGATAAAAAGTATATACTTATATACAACATATAGAGTTCTAAAATACGTAAGAATTAAAAAAAATAAAGAAAAAGGAAAAAGAAATTGAACTTAGATATTTTTAAAAACTAAATATGATAGACTTTAGGTTAAAGTTAACAATTTATGCTGACACAATTGCATTATGAAAATTAACTTACCAATGTATGATATCAACTGTATTAATTGAATAAAAAGAAAACAAAATAATCATATACGTTAAAATGAACAAATCATACCACAAGTATTCATGTATATATGTACCAGTGCGAAAAACAATGAAGTAGAACGAAAAATGAACAAATTTAAGGACACATATTTACATTACAAATTAACCCCAACAAAATTGTAAACTATGTAAACCGTCCCAGAAATCGTCACGACCGAAAGTCGTCATTCCGGAACCTCGCATTATTTTTGCTTCCGTTCACTTCCGTTCACGCTGCAAAAATTGTACACACGGTATATTTGGAAAACGTAAGTATCTAATCTTATATTATCATGTTTTTATACTAGATTTTGAAAAGTAGTAAGGTTGAAGGACAGGTTTTAAGGACCTCTACAGAAATGGTACACATCAGATATCGGGCGATTGTTCCCCGAATTGTATCCTTCTTATTGCGATTGATAGTTACAACGCCATTTAGGAAAGTGACGTCAATCGGAGAGGTTAAGAGTCATTATATTTATAACTGTATCGGGGGAAGTAACATTGTTATGTAGCTTATTATTTCAAAAGACGGATTTTCATAATTGCAGAGCTGTCACATGTGGTAATATGTTGTGTGTAAACTTGAGTGACGACCCTAAAACTGTATATAACGCCTTAGAGTCATTAAATTTATAACTGTATCGGGGGTATTGAAATTGATATGTAGCTTATTATTTCATGCAAAATCTGTAACAATTAGAGCAAATATGTTGACACACCACCGCAACTCTTAACAGATGGTGCTGTTTACCATTTGCAGCCAAAACCATTAAATACAAATGTAAATATGGAATGCATTTGCAACTTATGACGGTTCTATGCAAGTAGGATATTTAAGACGAGTAAATGCAGCTGCTATTGCCACAGTTATTGATTTGAAAAGTATTTGTAATTTGAGTTTATATTTCAATTTCAAGGAAAATTCAAATATTTAATTTGTTATTTTGATTTATTGCTAAAAAAGACAAATAATTGAGACATTAGTATGGGTAAGAATTGATTGACGACCAAAAGACAGAGGGTGTGAACACTTAGAGACATTGTAGTCTTTAAATAGTCTGTTCAACCCTTGGTCTGATTAAGGAAAAATCTACCATTTTCTCGATTGTTTGACGACCTCGGGGGCCAGTCAATCATCGTTCTGAATACCTTGTCTTACCATCAAAGCCAATTCACCACGTCCTCAAGCCGTCAGATTATTACAGCGTATTGAAAAATCATACCCCTGACGACTTAAGGATGGTTTGCGTTATTTATATTTAATGCATTATTGACAATATCACAAAACTATCATCTGCATGAACATGATAATATTCATGTGACTGCGTGTTGTACTGAGATGATATCATATGGTGGGGATTATTTGTGAACTCTACTAAAGGTATAGTGTATTATAAGAAGAGTTTGAAGATGCCAAAGAGGTAATCAGAAATCGTATATCGAAGAACAAACAACACAGTGGCCAAATGAAAAAGTAGAAAAGGACAATCAACGATCTACAAAACAAACATATAAAGCTAAAGATCGAGTAAAAAATCGGCGGTGAAATCAGGTGCACCGTCATGGTAAGCAGTTATTGCTCCACAAGTGACACCCGTCGTGTTAATCTAGTTACAAACCCGGGGATAAGTAAAGAACGAGAAAAGGACCGGGAAGTATTTACGACAAGTGGAACATAGCCGTTGTCATTGGTGACACATATATTCCATAGCTTTTAACCAAGTCGTGGTGGCGACCGTAATTTATTCGTTGCGCTCACGTGGTAATGCGCGATAAATAGGTGGTGCGTTTTGCTTATGTTGTAATGTATTATAAATAATTATATTGTGCGTTGTGCTCATTTTATTATGTGCTATGCATAATTTGTGAGTTGTGCTCATATTATTATGCTTTATATTTATATATATATATGCTATGCAGTTTATAGTGATTGTCGGTGGAATTCTGTGCGTGTTCAGTAGTTTATAATGACTGTCGGTGGAATTGTTGTAGTGTTCAGTATTTCATAATGACTGTCGGTGGAATTTTATGCGTGTTTAATAGTTAATAGTGAACGGTCCGTGGAATTATGTGCGTGTTTAGTAGTTTATAGTAATTGTCGAAGGAATTATGTGCGTGTTTATCAGTTTATTTTGATTGTCTGTGGAATTATGTGCGTGTTTAGTAGTTTATAGTTATTGTCGGTGGAATTATGTGCGTGTATAATGGTGTATAATGATTGTCGGTGGAATTGCGGTGGTGGTAGGTATTCATAATGATTGTCGGTGGAATTGCATGCGTGTTTATTAGCTATAGCGATTGCCGGTGGATTTGTGTGCGTGTTCAGTAGTTTATAGCGAATGGTCGGTGGAACATTGTTCGTGTTCAGAAGTTAGCAGTGATTGTTGGAGGAATTGCGTTCTTGTTGAGTAGTATATAGTCATTGTCGGTGGAATTGCGTTCGAGTTCAGTAGTTTATAGTGAATGGTCGGTGGAACATTGTTCGGTGCAGCAGTTAAAAGTGATTGTCGGTGGAATTGCGTTCTTGTTGAGTAGTATATTGTCATTGTCGGTGGAATTGCGTTCGAGTTCAGTAGCTTACAGTGATTGTCGGGAGAATTGTATGCGTGTTCAGTAGTTGATAGTGAATGTCAGTGGAATTATGTGTGTGAATAGTAGTTTATGATGATTGTCGGTGCAATTGTATTCGTATTTATTAGCTTATAGCGATTGCAGGTGGATGTGTGAGCGTGTTCAGTAGTTTATAGTGAATGGTTTGTGGAACATTGTTCGTGTTCAGCAGTAAATAGTGATTGTCGGTGGAATTGCGTTCTTGTTGAGTATTTTATAGTAATTGTCGAAGAATTGTGGTGTTCGTGTTTAGTAGTTTACAGTTATTTTTGGTGGAAGTATGTGCGTATATAGTAGATTAAAATGGTTGTCAGTAGAATTGCGGTAGTGTTCAGTATTTCATAGTGATTGTCGGTTGAATTGTGTGTGTGTGTGTGTGTGT
>MJUT01001769.1:81068-101834 GCA_002080005.1 Gigantidas platifrons | reverse complement strand
TTTAATGCCACTTTCAACAATAGTTCAGCTATATCATGGTGACCAGTTTTAGTGGTGGAGGAAGCCGGAGTACCCGGAGAGAACCACCGACCACGGGCAAGCAATTGGTAAATTTGAGCACTTGCGTCTGTATTGGTGATAGGCTTGTACGTGTTGTTGGATCCAGCGACCTACATCATTGAGCCACCCGGGCCCCTGAAAAAACATGTAATATTGAGAATCAGCCATGTAATATATCTACCATGTTTGGTTTTAATTGGGCCTGTGTTTAGTGAAAAATAGTATTAAATGTTTTTGGTCGAAGATGAATGCTAAATGATGGCAATAGCTAATTTTTGTTTTAATACTCGAAAACCATTATTTGTAAAATAATTTATTCCATTAAAACCTACAGTAAATATTCTTATTAGTGTCATAATTTTGATGCAAATCAAAAAAATATTTTAACAGAGAAAGTGTGTTTTTGAATGAATAAATAGGGTAATTTTCAAAAGTTGACACATTTCTGTCAAAATAGTGTAATTGTAATGAGATGGTTGTTGAATATTTCTTTGTATACTAAGGTTTAGTATATCACAAAACATATACGAACAAACACCTAATTTTAACATGTTGTCCATCTTTTACATTGTGAACAAACGAGCGACTTATCGATTGGTTATAATCTCATTAGCACATGAACATGTGACCGACTTTCCCGTCGTAAATGTACATCTTGATGAATTATTGCCTGCTCGAATTTGGCAGCATGAATTGTGTGCGACATATTCTGCATACATACATATAAATACCCGCCTTCCAATCAAAGTATACTACGGTATTTGTACTCTTAGACTAATCAGAATCGAAATAAATCATGGAATCCAGAATTAATGTGTTTTGAGTTTTAACATGGGTTGGCGGATATTGGTAAATTGTATCCCTCGCCTCTGGCTCGGGAAAAATCATTAATTTCCACCAACCCATGTTAAAACTGAAAACACATTCTGACTTCCACGATTGATTTATTAATTAGATTATGTTAACTGTTTCATGTGATGGAACATTTAAAAACAAGTTCCTTGTGTATGGAGAATATCATATTCAGAACAAGCATTAATTGTTTGGAATAGTCATTGATGTACCCTGTTGCAATGTATTTTTTTCTGACCCAATCATTCATCCCCTCCCAAGCCATGACCTGCATTTCCAACAGCAAATGCCACCTTTTAACGATCAATTATTGATTGTAAGCTTAATTCTCATCAGGAAAATATAAAAAAATGTGCATAGCTGAAGCACTGGTTACTTGACATTACAAAAATAATCAATCAACTATTCAACCAAATTTGTTAAGGATTGATAGAATTGTGTGTTCGGTTCATGAAGGAATACATTCACTGCAGGTTACGCAAGGGTGTGTACAACCTGATTGAGGTTATTTGTAATGAACCGAACACATAATTTCGATCAAGCCTTATAAATTAATTCAAACTTTTTTGCTATAATATTGAAAAATATATTTATTTTTTCAAAATATGGCAAATAATCGGAAATACATTTTTATAGCCCCAAGGGTGCCTCCTTAAAACAAAATTGTTTTAAGTTTTTGGTCATAGCGATCTTATTTATATACATTTGTGTACTTGTAACATTACAGTTAAAATCCAGGTGAAATTTCTGTAATCAGTAAAGAACAGAATGCATGTATAATTTTTAAGACAAAAATTTGCTCGATGTTTAATTATACCTGTAGTTAAGTGTGTACGAACCAGGATGACGCCCTTATTTTAACTAAAACTACTGGGCCAAACAGAACATGCTAGGGCATGGTCCTTTTTAAGATCTTTGGCTAATATTACTGAAAACTGACATATTAGAATTACAAATATCTCACAATATCAAGTTGGAATTTGCTAAAATTCAAACTAGCTCTATACAAATAATATATTCTTATTAATAAGTTGCTAAACAACATATATATTCCAAGCTTTTCTGTGAGTCATATGTATATTTGCATGTGTTAGGGAATTTGATATTTGTCAGAGGAGTAGTTCATCTCGTTGTAGTTGGATATATTATTGTTTACGTTTGTCATGCGTGTGTCAATGTGTCAAACATATATATTGTAGACAATCAAGACAAGAAGAAGAGTAAAAAAGAAGTCAAAAGTCAGAAACAAAGAGCTGAAAAGAAAAACTCAGCAATTGGCATTAAGGTAAATAAAACTATCATCCATGTACGGATGTATAAATAATTATTATGTGGCAAATGGTTATTAATAGTTTTGCTCTTTATATCTGTATTTTCTAAGTATCAGAGTTAGGGGTTAGCAGGGGCGGATCCAGGATTTCAAGTTAGGGGGGTGCACTTAGAATAATCGCACCGAGCGGAGCGAGGTGCGAAACTTTTTGGTGTATTTCGAGTGAAAAATCATTTTTACGCAAAAATGTCATATGTTTTCCAATTCTGGATCCGCCCCTGGTTAGGGTGTTTAGCGTAAATTTCAACATTATTTCAGTTATATTGTGGCGGTCAGTTTTATTGGTGGAGGAAACTGGAATACCTGGAAAAAACCAACGACCTGTCGCAAGTCACTGACAAACTTTATCACATAATATTGTATCAAGTAGACCTCTCCATGAACGGAGTTCGAACTCGCAACGTTACTGGTGATATGCACTAATTGCACAGGTAGTTGTAAATCCAATTCTGAGTAACATATTAGGAGATATAATTAAATATTTGCCAAACAAAAAATGAAAGACTAATTGACAGTATGAATACAAAAACTGTCGATCATGTGACTTTTTCCTGGTATGTTACACATGTTAATGACGTTCACTAGGTTATGATATCATTTGACATTATTTTTAGATGTGTTTTACCGTTTGTATTGTTTACTTTACAGTAAAATCTGTCCTACATTTAGATAACTTAGCGTTCACCGTCCGTTATTAACTTTCACATCTAAATCTTCTACTCAGAACCACAGAACCAAATTAAACCAAATTTGACATGGGTGGTTCCCTTTCAAAACTGTGTACATAAACCCTGTCCATTCAATATTGTGGCCATTACTAACAGTAAACATTTCTTTAATTGTCTATTGCTGCTTTATCTGAAGTCAACGTGAGCACAGTTTTTTACTGTTAGTATTTTAACATATAATCTAGGCTTTTCTGTAAGCAATTTCTGATTAGGCATATTTTGATAAAAGATCACGTTCTAAATCTTCTCTTTTGTAACCATTGAACCAAATTAATTAACCAACTATAGCTAGAATGGTTCTGGCGTATGCCCACGTCCTACAGCCCCGCCTCCATTCAATATGTCAGCCATTAATGAAAATAGAAATTTCTTGAATTGCTTATGACTGTCAAAATAAGCTCAAATTTAAACTACAGCTGTATGACATTTAGTAGATCAATATTTGCTGCAGATTTTAGTGTGGAATTTTCTTACAGCCGATTTATACTGATAATGCATATTTTGAGAAAATAATCACATTAAAATCTTCTGCTCAGAAACTTGAGCTGAAATGATAAGTTTCAAAATAATCAAATATGGTTGCCATTACTATTTGTTTCATTGAACATTTGCATTAACTGGTTAAGCAAAAAAAGAAACGACGGAAACTTTTTATCAAATTTAGAAATCAAATCGGAATCCAGATGAGTAATTACAGGGTTCTGGAAGCTTCTAGTTTTACTTAAGTAGACAGTTGTATGAAATATTCAGAGATTAAATTTGTAAAGGTTTAAAACAGTGGAACAAAGATTGATGTTTGGTGTAAACATGAGTCCAGATGTAATCTGGATTTTTAGACATGTTTCTCTGCATGGCAAGGAATTGTCACACTCTTTTATTGGTTGGGAAATGAGAGTACCAAAAAATAACCAAAGACATCTAAAGTAGCTGATAGAAAAACTTTATCACATAATGATGCTTATATTAGAGATATTAAGAACACTAATAAGAGCTGTTCCTTAGCATATTGTTAACTTTCCTCTCACTGAAAGCTAACAATATGTGTATATGTTCTCCTTTAACGGGAAGTGTTCTCATATTTTTAGTATTCCTCTCACTGATGACTGCTGTGTATATATGTTATATTGTACAGGAAGTGGTTCTGATATTGTTATCATTCTTCCTCTCACTGATGACAGCTATGTATATATGTTCTCCTTTTACAGGAAGTGGTTCTCATATTGTTATCATTCCTCTCCCTGACGACAGCTGTTTATATATGTTCTCTTTTACTGGAAGTGGTTCTGGTATTGTTATACCCCACTCGTAGAGAGGGGGCTATATTGTAATCACCATGTCCGTCCGTCCGTCCGTCGTCCGTCCGTCCGTTTGTCCGTCCGTCCGTCCGTCCGTTTTTCTGTTCGTCCGTCCGTCCATCCGTCCGTTTGTCTATCGTCTGTCCGTCCGTCCAACCGTTCACACTTTCGTAACATATATCTCAGCTTCTACTGGAAGAAATGATTTTATATTTGATATATGGCTTTGACATGGTGACTTGTAACGTGTCTCCTCTTTCCAGGTTGACCGCACATCTACTTCCTGTTTACCATGCAACTTACAAATGAAAGAGTGGCGTATTCTTAGCACGACGTAGTGTGCAACATCTTGATATTGTTATAATTCCTCTCACTGATGACAGCTGTGTGTATATATTCTCCTTTTACATGAAATGGTTATCATATTGTTATCATTCCTCCTCTCACTGATGGCAGCTGTGTATATATGTTCTTTTTTTTTCAGGAAGCAGTTCTGATATTTTTATCATTCCTCTCACTGACGACAACTGTGTATATATGTTCTCCTTTACAGGAGGTGGTTATCATATTGTTATCATTCCTGTCACTGATGACAGCTGTGTGTATATATGTTCTCTTTTACAGGAAGTGTTTCTGGTATTGTTATTATTCCTTTCACTGATGGCAGCTGTACGTGTATATATGTTCTCTTTTACAGGAAGTAGCTCTAATGTTGTTATCATTCCTCTCACTGGTGGCAGCTGTATATATGTTCTTATTTTGACAAATGTCTGTCAAAGACAACCAGTAACATTACATAAATAGAGCACAGTTACAGATCCAGTCTGTCAAGAATGCCAGCAGGGAAAAAGATGGAAGACTTTCATCAAATTCTATATCAGCTATCATTATTACAGTTTTGCAAATAAATGATTTTCAAAGCTCAATATATCTTTATGAAGAGGAACCTCTCTTTGTCTGAAAACACGTTGATCAGATATTTCTCTTGAAAATGCATTGAGAATATGGTATCACTTAATGTGATAACGGAATGTCAATTTTAATATCAAGTTCTGCCAACTTCTACCTGTAGATAAAGGTAACAAATTCCAGTCTCTTTGAAAATTAAACCAGATTATTGTATACTTCAATGTCTCTGAAAACTCATTTTGATTGTAGAAACATAATGTTGTCCAATCAGAGCATATAAATCATTCAAGCATGATAATGTTGTCACAAAGTACATGGTAACATGAAACTCATTTACAAAACTCTAACATCAGTTTGTGAAGTGGATTTCTGTGTAAATTTCCAAAGAAAAAAGTCCACGAAACATGACACACATCTATTGTGTGTTCCACCTTACTCTGAAAGGTTTTTCTGTTATAATTTATATATAAAGTAAATGGGAATCATATCCAATTTTATACTTTGATTTGCCAAAACTCACCAAGTTGCAAATAGATCAATAAAATAATTGATAGAATGTTGGTATGTCTTACAGAATAAAATGAAAAAAAAAACAAAAATTACAACACTGTCGGAACAATTCCAATAGCCAATCGAAATGAGAGAATTATTCATACTCGCTTTACTATGTTGCCAGTTTTACAAAATTGCACGTCACTGAAAACTGCAAGAATTGCAGATTGTCATTGCGCTCGAATGTTCAAAAATATGGCTACTCTGTATTCATCTTGAAACAAGTTGATGATTTTTTTTGTCGCAATATTTTGAAGAAGTCCAGTTTTTTGCATCGTCGATATTATTGAAACATAATAGACCATGCATTGCATACATAGTATGCAGTTTATTATTAACGTTTGCAATAATTATGATTGTAATGGTTTACTTTACATTCTATATCATTTCATGAGCACATCTGGACCAAAGTTCCAAATCAGCTATTGCTATCACTTTGCGTCGGAGGTCTGTTTCTGTTAGCGTTTCATATTTCAGTCATTTTCGGGCTGGACTATTTGAAACCATGCTTGGCAGTAATGTAACTTTGGCGCTCTTCAAATTGTTATTGAATTTCAATTCTTTTGGAAGTGCAAGATGGCTGCTAGAGCAATAACGTTTTCTTATTAGCTGAAATTAGAAAACAAAATATTTTCAAACACCACATACGTCATGGTAGGAACGTTCCTCATATTACCCTCTAAAATGTTTGGTCCCTTTTCTACATCAGAAATCCAAGATGGTCTGTAGAAAGTTGGAATTGGACAGTATGGTAATTTTTTTTTATATCATTCTTCTCTAAAACCACTGAACCATATGCAACCAAACACAGCTGAAATATTACATGTATGGTACTTTACAAGACGCGAATACTTTGTGTCTATCATAAATTCAAAATGGCCGCCAACACAGCATTTATTTTTAACATATTTATATTAAAAAAATTATTCTCGGAAACAATAACACTGTTTGAATCTATACTATACATAAATAAACATTTGATGGACCCTTTCTTCCTTAGTATATTTTTCTTATTGTGTCAATCAGCAATCCAAGATGGTCGTCATGGCTGGATAAATTCAACATAGAAACATTTGTGAAAATTTGTCCTTTTTTGAAGCCTTTTGACATTTGAGAGGGAATTGGAATTTTTCTCTAATGATTCCTTACCTAGTAAATGTTTCTTTTTGGATCAGCCGCCACAAAAAAATAAAGCTTAAGGTTATACATAATATTACTGATAATTGTTATCAGATAGTAAACACTAGAGACAATCCAACCTGGACATAACAAACTAAGTGAGCCTCTAGTTTTATCGATTAATAGGTTTTTATGTACATGTTTATGTACTTTTTAAAATAAATATTATTGTATCTATGCAATTATAGCATTAAATATGCAATTTTAAAGACACATTTAAGAATAATTTTATATAACTATTTACTTGTTTTTTTATATTTTATTTTTATTTTATTAAATTTTTTTTTTACTGAAAAGAATTACCAATCGTTAGTTTGAAAAGCAAATGCATATGTGCCACTGCAAGTAAAAATGCCCTTTGGTAATTTCAACTTTTGTTATTGATGTAAAATGATGTTTCTCCCATTATTACGGCGTTTTAACCCCGCTAAACCAGTGGTGGAAACATCTGTAATCCTCTAAAGGATTAAAGTGTCTCGTGTCTTTCCCCGCATGTTGTCAAAAAACGCCGTATTAATAGCACTGATTTCGCTTGTTCAATGAAATGAATGGATAACGAAAGATATTTGCATAAAGTATAATAAATCCAACTAACACACGATCACTACGGCCCCCACCAAGATTAGTGTTTGTAGCTATTTACAGATAATTACATTTGAAACATTTCTTTAAAACTACTATTATCCAACATAGCCACACATATACATGTATCCTTAGTTATTGTCACCACTTGGCGTCTGTCGTTGTCGTTTGTCCATCGTCTGTAAGCTTCAATCACCTCAGAAACCATTGGTTCGGTGTATACAAACCAGACATCTAATATCATTGAATGGACCTTTACTAAGTTGGTGATTTTGATACCGATTGGAAAATGAACATGGTTGCCAAATACAAACATCAAGTGTTATTATTGGCTGTTATTCTCTGAAACCGCAGTCATCACTTCGAAAGTTTTACGGTCGCCACCATGACTTGGTTAGTGTAAGCATATTTGATATAACCAATGCATATGAATATATAACAACAATTTAAATACAACAATAGTAATGACTATGAATTAATTAAAGGGATCTGAAAACAAGTTATTATACTTATATAAATCCGTATCCGTATGCCTTGGTTATTCGTTATGGAATATTTCTGTCACAAATGACAACGGATATGTTCAATTTGTCGTAAACACTTCCCGGCCCTTTCTTCATTCATGACTTATCACCGGATTTGTAACTAGATTATCACAACGGGTGCCACTAGTGGAGCAGGAACTGCTTATCATTCCAGAGCACATGAGTTCACCTTCAGTTGTTTGTGGCGTTCGTGTTACTCGACCTTTAGTTTTGTGTATGCTTGGTAGATCATCGCTTGCCATTTTGGCTATTGTGCGAGCAGCATTAAGGAGAGGAGCAACAACTGGTTGGTTCGGACTCAGAATAATGTGTCCGAGTGGTGGATCGACATGTCTACCCTCGGACTGTTGTTTCAGTGAGGTAACAATATAAACATTTAACTCGTTGTTGATCTAGTGCAAAGCAGACCTCACCATCATCAACAGCAACAAGAACAACAACAAATACATTAAAACAATTCAAAAATTGTAAAACCATTATTTACTGTACAATTTTAAAAACCATGATATCACCTCCGCAATTTGAAATGCATAATTTGCTGTAATCTCTATTGAAGCAGATTGCTAGTGGAGTTTTCAATCCATCATCTGCATTCAGTGTTTCATCAATAAATTGTCCATCACTGGACAGTCGGTGCAAGTATTAAGACTAGTTTTAAACGATGTGCACATTTCCTATATGTGATACCCACTGGCATTTGTCTTTGAACTTGGAGTAATGCTGAGCAGTAAGTAAACACAGTTTCGTTCTCAATGTTGATACCACGAAGTGTCTCTGATCCACTGTTGACGCATATTTTGTCATTAATATATGATGGGTACCATATGATTCCTGGAGAATTTATAATATCAATTGCTCTAATTGGCAATACTTCGTAATCCCAAATTCGCATCTCGATCAAGGCGAGGTGTACAACATTATGTGATAAGTTTGTCAATGACTTGCGACAGATCGGTGGTTTTCTCCGGTTCCTCTGGTTTCCTCTACCAATAAAACTGACTGCAACGATATAACTGAAATATTGTTGAAAGTGGTGTTAATCAGTATAAAAACCAACCAACCAAAATGTGGATTTTGTTATTGACGCGCGCCTCTAGCTACTAAAATGTTGTAATTTGAGGAAACAATGTCACGTTGACGACACTGTTTTGACATCTTTTGCCTTCATAATTTTTTGCAAAATATGTGTACAAATCGAATGCAGTTTGCGTCATGCGAAGTAATAACGGCCATATCTCTACCAGAAATCGTTTGTTATTTCCCAAGGTACATGTAGTGTTTGTATATGACCTTGATATTCACCATCGGCATTACACAATGTAATACATGTATCTAAGGAATTCCACAGTCACACAACAGCAGAAACTTGCCATTAAAACATGTCATTCCACTGATTAACCACTTAAATTAATGCTACAATGAAATGTAACAGACGGAAATATATATACAATAGAAGACTAGGTTTGTTTTTCAGTTATTGCATTTCTAGTTTTGACAACTTCTAAAATCTCAGAGAAGTTGATCATGATATGCTTATAAGTAGTTATCGTGAAATGTAGACTGCTATGGATATTTTTTTCAATTCTATCACATATATTCCCATGGGACGTTTTGAGGTGCAAATAAGGAAAACTCTTTCTTTGGTAGATAAGGGTAATAACCAAATTACCGAACACCGAAGAACCGTGTTCAAGAAAATCGAACACACATGTTTGTTCCCTTGCTAGAATGACAATATAATCAAATCAGTAGATATCCAGTTTGATTTCTGCTAATTGTTTTTCTTTAATTTGGTTTAATTCAATGATTTATGATATTGTAACATATTCTAGATTTTCGACTGTTGCAGCAGAAGTTACTTGATTTCAAATATCCTCGGTACAATTTGATATTTGCGCACATATTCCAAAAGAATCAGCTTCTATAGATTTCTTATTTTCCATTCGAGTTTCCCTTAATTTGATTGCTATATCTAAAACATTATTTATTCCATAAACATGGTCCTGCAGCTCTTGTTGCCATTTTCATATAATTGACTCTTGATCATTTGGCATGACTTTCAGACCGATTTAATGAATATCCGTCAAACAATTTACACAGCATATAACATTACTGATCATTAAATTATGGAAGTAAAATTGCTTTTAATAAGAACTGATTTTGTACACTGTATACCGGAAAATAATCGCCACCAATTTATTTTTGAAAATTAGACTGCTGTGAATATCTGAACATTACAGATGATTCATACCCGAGAAAAACATGTATTATCCCACATAATTCCAGACCACACGACAAATATAGACACCATACCATTATGTGTATATTATAGACTACAAATCCATATCATTGATTAATACCATATTATTAAATGTATTTCACAATGTATTTAAAAAAGCCACTTTATTACAGAATTGACATAAAATAAAAAAATATTTCACATCTAAAATTGTTATACCAACACAGTTGTGAAAGCAATCAGGATAATCCGATACAACTTATGCCAATCACCGAGGTTAATCAGGACATGCGCACTTGATTGTAACTTTTACAGTTATTCATGGTAGATATTTTACATTTTAATCCACTTGGCATCAACGACATTCTTAATTAGGTCCGTTTTAATTGTACATTGTTTATAAGACATGCATATACAATAACAAATACAAAACGGATAAAAAATATATAAAACAGTCTATGCAGAGTTCTAGTCGAGTAAAACTTTTCGAATATAGACACGCTAAATTTCCTAATAAAACATAGATGTATTATGGGTTAAAACAGACGAATAAACATAAACACGTATGTTGTTTGCAACATTAGAGGTATGCATCATATGTTTTTATTTCAAATCTAACGACATTTCTCTATCTAAGACATTTCTAAGCATTTTCATTATTCAGGAAGACTGAATATAAACATTCAGTGCATGTAAACTTGTGAAATATAAAAAAATGGTTTTTCACCATTTTGCACATTGAGGATGGAGTTAAGTTACATTTTCAGCCCCCTTGTAATCATACAACCTAGACATTACATTCTGTATTGGTATTTCGAACGAATTAAATCAATAAATAGGAGAAATTCAATTATGCGGCTACTACTTTTCAAGATAGCCTCTACGACTTTTGAATATGAATGCTACTTATTTAAAATATAGACAATTACACAAGTGCTACAGTTTTAAAATGTAAACACTTATTAAATCAATTACGATTGTACTTGATATTGACATCTTTTCTGGTGCACAAGTAAGTAATTTCCTACAAAGGTTTGCATTATATTTACAAAACAATTTTGTATTCATAAAGGGAATACAGCTTAAGCGTCATAGTCCATTTAGATAACTGTGTGTTCGTTAGGGTGGTTAAATAAAAACATATAGATATACAAAAGAATGAATTATCACTTTATAGGTACTAAAAGTCGAAATAAATGTTGAGCTAAGGGTCAGATACTCCTTGATTTCCAAACAAAAAGAAAAAACACACAAAACGCAACATGATGAAGTAGTATCTTTTTCTAACGATATGCACTTCTAACAATTGTCTTGTTGAAGAACTTCAACAATACATCGGCAAACGAATACCGAAGCAACAAGCTGAAGGGATAATTCAGAAAATCATAGGTCCAAAAACTTGGCGATACAGAGATAACACAGAAAGAGACAACACAAATAACTAGGAGAAAACAAATGAACAGAACACCACAAGAAATAAAGCACTAGCAGTGTGAACCCCCACAAAAACTGGGAGTACCATCAGGTGCTCCTTAAGGGTGGGCATGATCTGCTCCACGCGTGGCACCCGTCACACTGTAAGTGGAAAGTCTGGTACGGAGTCAAATTTGGTGTGTCAGTCCGGTAATAAACTCTGAATCTACTGAAAGATGTCTAACCTCATTTGTGAGATAGAAACATCGTAGCGATCAGCCAAATCATGATGACAACTGTAAAACGTCTGGAGTGACGATATCAACAGTGGCTGAACGTTTGTTGTTTCGCATGATTTACTTCTTATAGAATGCATTCTGGTTTGTCTCATTAAAATTGTATCACATTCTACTATTTCCGCTGTATATCTTCCTATGTTTAGCATACGTCTGCATTGTACATGTAATTTAACATCCTTACCTTATTGGGGGCACACCTTTTTTTAGATATCAAAACATGGCAGAATTTAAGTGCCGATACTGTAAGCAAACGTTTGAAAAATTCGAAAATATAAACATGCAAATAAATTCATGTACCATCGTTACTCACGTCTTTATTCTTTCCATGTATGATAACTTTGTTGATGGAAGATCATCCAAATATGATTTCCTATTTCATTTGTTATAATTGTATTTTAAAAGGTGTTTCAACTTGCGCTTCCAAATAGAAATATTTCAAATAGTCTTGCAATATTTATTCTTTTTCAAACTTCAAATGAAAAAGATTGATAGCATCCTACAAAATGATGTACTAGTAAATATAATAGATGTCAATAACATATACAAAAACCTCGTTCATTATATTAATTATATATTTCATGTGCTAATACAATCCTTGATTTTCTGTTTAAGCTAAGTATCTTTACATTTTTATTGTTTTGTTAAGTTCTTATAGTTTCTTATGCCTAAATAGCGTGCCACAATCAAATCTGCTTTGAAGTCCGTAGCAATACTTATGTAAGTCAATATTGAAAAGTAAGTAACATATCTATTAGAAAACAGTAGCGTTTCTATTGAAAAGAAGTAGCATTACACAAAACGACTATATTGAAAAGTAGTAGCGTCGAAATTTTCACACATGTTTTACAACAGTTTATTATTAATTAATTATGCATTACTGATGTAACATTCTACATGTAAGATTTAGTTTTACATTCAAGTTAACATATAAAATAGTAAAATACTCACTTTGTAGGCTTTAATGTATAATCGTGCTATATTTTCCTACCGACAATTCGAGATTTCCAATATACAGTTAAATTTACGGTCTGTTGATGATGAAATTAAACCAAACAACCGCGATAGTATTAAACCCGGAACGAATAGATACCAATTTCAAGTCTGATTAGATATAATATTTTGGATAAAGGCTGAAAATACATATTTCGTCTGCAATGTTTACAATGTTCTATTAGAAAATTTAGCCCTTTCATATTCAAAAAGTTCTTCTCGACTAGGACTATGCATAGACTGATACTCAAAACTTTGACAAAGGGAAATAATGAAATAGTCTTCGCTAATTCATTGAAAGACAACTTTCTATTGAATGAAAGTAAAAATAATTTACTTAGTGAAATTGAAGCTTTAGAATCTGACATACCAGTTACACTACTCCCTTCGAAACGTGCACGAAAATTAAAGAAAAACTTCGCCAACCTAATATTTATGAATATTGTTATTAAATTTTCTTTTTTTTTGATAAATTTATGTATTTCTGGAATATATATGTAATTGTCTTGGGTTGAGCAATTCGACAATTGAATCAAATATAGGGTAATACATATCATTTCTATGACAAAGAAATCTCTTATATTTTGAAATAAAGTATAGTATACATATGTGAAGCATAAGAATATCATATATCAAGTTGATGTCGGATATTATTTCACAGTTAAATAATGTCCAGTAAGAATGAACAATATATCATGATGGAGGACACAATGTCATTATGAAATAATGTCCAGGACACTATTTCATTATGAAATAATGTCCATGGACAATAATTCATATGATATTTTGTCTGGAGGACATTATTTCATGGAGGACACTATTTCATGTTACACTTGCTCATTGAAATAACAGCCCGCAGATAGACATGTAGCCCCACTTGGACACATTACCCCGATTCAGATCCGTATTAGCTCTTTCTCCTTAATGCGGCGTACTTAACGGAGAAGCAACACATACCAATTTTATAGTCTTTTGTTTGACCTGATTGGGGTTCGAATCCACTTTCTACCGCAATCGAGGCAAGTATGTTAACCATTAAACCACCGATGTATTCTGTTGAAATTAGATATAATGGTCACACCTGTCCAAAATAGGAGGTGCACATCTTGAAAGTACAAAATTTGAATATGGTTTCAGTTTGAGATTATATAAGCTAGGTATCCTCTACGGCATGCGATGACAAGTTTCTTAGATTGGTAAAATCATAAGAGTTGCAATTGTCAATGTTTGTGCAATGCTTGAATATTGTTGAATGGAAATTGTTATAAAAATGAATGTACCACTATTAGTGCAGGAACTGCTTATCCCTCCGGAGCAACTCAGTTCACCCATGTCGTTTTGCGGGTTCGTGTTGCTCAACTTTTAGTTTTGTTATTAGTGTTTTGTGAACTATGTTTTGTTTTTGTTTTCTTTTCTTTCGTCTATCGTTGCATGGTCTATCTTTTTTCCATTGACAACTTCTGATCTTCACAATTTACATACACAAACCAGTTACCCTTCCAATTTTGCGGATGGATGGACGAATCGACAGACAGTCGGGGAAGAGCGATTACTATATATGCGCCCTCCGCTGACAACGCAGGTAAACATTGCACATTATTAAGAAATACGATTTAATTATCATAAGATTATATAAGGCACAGCTTTTCATATTGCACAATGAAGAATAGTAGGCTGATGGGAATTTCAGGCTAGCTTCACACTGGTGTTTAATTTTTATATTCATAGCATTCAGATTATAATGTGTATCGGGACTGTCCTGGTCGTGATCGCATGGTAGTTGGATATATAACTACATCTGCAATTATGATTTTTTGCGCTCAAATGTAGGACCAATGCGCTTAAACGTCGTGCAACGATACAGTATTATGTGATCAAGTTTATCGGTGACTTGAGACAGGTCGGTGTTTTTTTCCGGGAACTCCAGTTTCCTCCACCAATAAAACTGATCGCCATGATATAACTGAAATATTGTTGAAAGTGGCGTAAAATTAACATCACATTGACCCCGTTATGTATCGGAAAGGAGTGTAGGGATTCAGGAAAGAAACATTGTAACGAACTGGCATTATGTATTAATATATTATATACTGGATAATTTAAAATGTTCATTTTTCCTAGACGCCGGTGATGTTTTAAAATCGAACAGACCGAACAGGTAAATTCAAATCGAACAGACCGAATAGGTAAATTCAAACCAAACAGACCCAACAGGTAAAGTCATCAATCTCGTGATCGCACACTGTATAAATTCCCCAGGTGAGATATATTGTGAGTCGGCACATGGTTTTAGCGTGAAGCACACGCTATGTGAGGAACATGCAGTTTGAGTATTATAATTGTCAAATTCAGGACATGGATATTCATATGCAAAGGTTCATTACGCTCAAGTAAGTCTTTTTGCTTTATTTATGGTTAATTTTAGTAAATTTTTCTGTCGAGATGTGATTTCTTGCTCGCGGTCCAGAATGTCCGGAAATTCAGAAATTATGCAAATCTATAGACAATGTAAGTAATTTGTGTGTTCAATATCTATTTTGCAGGGGTTTTATGCCTGGTTTCTGGTATGCTTGTAGCAAAGTTGTTAGCCGTGTAAATGGTGTTTGTATTGAAATGGTACCGATGTTGGTGTACATAAATTGATGTCACAACGCCCAGTATAGGTGATATTATTATCGTTAAGATGCCGTCATAAATTTGGAATACAAGAGTCCGTAAATATTAAACATAAAGTCCGTGCTGAACACATTTGATTTATGCAGTCATATTAGTCACGGTTCGCTGGATACAACAGTGAAGCGATAGTTTAATCATTCTAGTGTCCTCGTCATCAGTTCAAATCTACAATGTATGTGAAATAAATCCGTTCGTATTTATAAATTATCCAAGGGGAACAACCCAGTCCAATTTGTGAATTTCTACAGTACCGCAACGTTTAACCATACCAGAAATACGTGTGTGCTATATGGTATACTTCCGGCTACAATATGCACACCGTTTATATGCATTGTATTTATTCAGTGTTTTGAATCAATACCATATTTGTTCAGTGTGTTGAATGAATATCGTTTATGTTCAGTCTGGTGAATATTGTATTATTGTGTAGACAATTGCATTGCATATATCATCTGTTTTATGTTTATTTCTTATATCTTGTTAATTAAAATTATATGTTTAAATATGGGTTTTTATATGACATTGGCCACCTGAAAATCCAAAGAACTTACTTCTTTACAAACATGATTGATTGATTGGTGTTTAACGTCCAGCAAGCATTTTTCAGCTATATTCAAGACGAGAACATTTAAAAAATTAAACGTCACGGGACTCGAAACAAGGAAATGTGGTGGGTAGGGACGGATAATATAGCCACTGCAACAGGTCTCCTATGGACCACTCATCATGAGCATAATGCTCATAATGAGCTGTTACACTGGGTTCTTTAACGTGCGAAGTGTGTGGCATTCTGTCAACACGGTACCTCGGTTTTATATACGTCTCATCCGAAGGACGGGTTGGTTGTGGATTTATACATCGCGCACAACCGACGGACGCCCCTTTAAGCCGAAGAAGCTCTCGGGCCCATTTCTATACCCCGGGGTACCCACGGGGTTGGAAAGAAACAACACAGCATTCTATGAACTAAGTTAAACTATATCCATACTTTGACGAATAAACGTTATTTATTATAAAATGTGTTTATACCCGTACTTGCATTAAACCACGCCGTCTATTGCAACATTATTCTGGAGAAATATCAATCGGATGTTAACCAGGCAACGGGAGATAACTCGATTTAATCCAAGATAATTACAGTTAGATCATTATTTAATCTTCTTTCATTTATTTATTTTAGGCAACATATTACACACTTGAAAAACATAGGTTTCTTTAAATGAAAAGTTCCTGACAATACTAAATATACACCTGCACGAAAGGTTACACGATGTTTTTGTCAGTCCTTTTATATATTATTGCTCGAATTACTCGGATGGTACATTTTCAGCCTGCCAGACAATGCCAATCACATGCGTATGCCATCGTCCTTTTGCAGTATACAGCGTGCAATAACCCCATGGCCGTTTCTCGTGCATTTTTGCATTATGCAGCTCACTAGTAGGGTCAGCTCACTATGCTTACTAGTAGTTGGTATATTGTCCTCTGTGACTACTAGTAGCTGGTATAGTACCCTCCATTTCGTTTTAATTCTAGCTGTTATATGAAGTTAACATCCACGTCTATCCAGTATCTCTATTTGGTTATAAATTTTATTAATAGCTGTGTATGTTCTTGTACATGACGTCAACCCTGCTCCATAGCTTATGTGTTTGTATAATTTTCTTAATAAGTTTCCGTTGAAATCTCTGTTTGGGTGTGAATGGCCTTCACTGTCACCTTTCCGTGTTGTCTGATGTAACGCTAGCAGTGTTTTCGTAGCATCTATTGCCGTATGTCTCCTTTTATTTGCATTCAGCACGAGCCAGTTGTCGTATGCTACTCTACCTACCACAACTTCCGGGCAATCATGTCAAGGATAATTTGAGTTCGTGATAAAATAATCCTCAACCCATACTGTAAATAATTTCCCAGTTTTGGATATTTTCATAATATTTTCGTGAGTTGAGGCCTGTTGTTCACTTACATTTTTAACATTTGTTCTTTGTCCAACTATTAGCATCGGGTGTGTTTGATTATGTTTTGAAGAACTTGCGATGAATCGAAGTGTATCAATAAGATATTGAGTAAACAAAATATCACCGTTAACGTATGCTTAGAACTTTGAACGGTATTTTTTCATTGCATCCAAATACATATACTTAAGCATAGGTATTCAAACGGCAGTTTTACTTGAACGTTGAACATCCCAACCCTTTGATTTAATTTTATTCCGAAGGTCGGCATCATTCGAGAAAAATATAGGTCTAACAGTTGTTCCGAAAGACAACCAATTTCGTATCGTGTTATTTCTACACACATATTTTTCTGCACTACTTGAGAACGTAGTGAAGATAGTTAATAAATGATATATCGAATTGAAGTTTTCACTAAGATTTGGTGTTGTAACGGTTGTATTTCTTGTAATTTCAGTTATTGCATTAAGCTTTTGATTACCCATCGGACTTTTCAAGTGGAGCTCTAATTTATTTTTCCAAACTTCCAGGTCGTCTATAGCGTCTTTCATGAATACGGGGACGACCTCGCTTTTGAAGGTAATACTTGCATATAAGTATATGTATACTACTGCGCTTGTAAAACACAGAATTAAAACTTTAATATGACAATTTGTATTGACGTTGACATTATTCGTTGCCTCCTTTCCCATTTTATTCTGAAAATAAAAAAAACACAATAGTTATATAACGATTTATCCTTCAATATGCAATGTGTCATATATTAATAACATTAAGTATTCAGTCGTGATACTTGCACATTTTGTGGTTGAGAAATTCTATGAAAATTTGAAGCCTGATATTAAGGATACAAGCGATTAAGTGTTTTAAATATCCTGAAGAATGCACGTATCGCAGAAAAAATATGGACACATGAAGACGTCTCAATCGTTTATGCATAGAGAATAACATATGGAAACATATCCAGATCAGAGGCATTTGACCGATGGACCTTAATTTCCCCTTGTTCGCGACGGGAGTACTTATTTTCAGGATTAGTAACGATGTAGGGACTCTATTATATTTAATTGTGGGTCCAGAATCCACACGAATACAATAGAAAAATAAACAAGGTAAGAAATAAAATCACTGAAAATGACAGCGTACTGCTAAATTTCGAATTATTGTCGATTTCCCTGATTTCTGAAAAATAAACGAATGGAATGCACTAACCTTGTGGACCCCATCGGCTGTTGTGCCACTGGTTTGCTCTCATATTCGTACTAATTTGCATATATAACACCGACTATCTGTTCCCAAGACAGATTGTCAACGAACACGGAGGTCGACCACTTATTTTCTATTACGCGGCACTCAAACTATTGTAAACAGAGAAATATGAGGTTTAAACATGGGCAATGCAAATCGTGGGGTATTCCCTCGCCTAAAATTTGAGCCGGTGACCTTGACCTATGACCTATGACTTTGACAATCGATATGGTTCCAGATTCTCTTAAGAACTAAGTATGTACCAAGTTCGGTCAAAATCCATTGAAGGATGTTGATTCTAGAGTGTTCACAAGGATGTTACGGAAGGACGGAAGGACGGTAGCGTTAATATATCCCTTCGCAACTTCGTTGGTGAGGGGATAATATGGACAGTTGAAGAAAAGGAATGAATTGTAAAATTAGGGACATTGTCATGTGACGGGTGATCCCATTCAGAAAGGTACACTCCATGATGATTGTATTCTCCAAAGGTGTTTTCCAATCCTGTGCAAAAATGTTAAACAGTAATGGTCGACAAGCTATCCTTTGTCAAACCTCTCTAACTCCTAAATATAGAAATAGTAATGATAAACTTGGGCAAAAGCCGGTGAAAATCTAGGTCTGGCTTGGGGTAAGCACACCCATATTGCGGGATTAAACCATTTAATAGGATCAGAACTCGCCTCTCCTCTGAGTAAAGAAATCCTGCACAGAATCGCTTCAACTCAAAAGATCATACACTTTCACGGATACGACGGTACAATTAGACACCATACCTATATTGTCTTTATATTGCAACACTATATTTTTTTCTCAAATGTTTTCTATATAAAAAAAAAATATTAAAATTCGTATTCCCCGTCATGGGCCTATTTAAAAATGCTTTATATAGGACATTTTCCAGTATAAAACAAACGTTTATACGACCCCCTTTATTAATGCTGTAAAGTTACCAATTGCAGTATAAAGACATAGTAGTGTAAAGTAATGTCGTTTTGCACAAAGACTAATTAATCATAACAATGTCAAATGATGAATTCGTGTTGTTCATTATGTCAGACCATTTGTACATTTTAGCTGACCAGTGATAGAAAAAAGCAGAGACATTTCGAAAGTACATCCATTTCAATATGGCAGTCACCATGCCTACTATACTGACCAACCATACTACCAAAAATGTTCTCCCTTTTCTTATCGTTTGTTTGTAATAGTTGGTACTTGAGTAAGTATGCATTTTTAATAATTGAAATAAATCATGTTTGTCCAAATGAAAAACTATCCATAAGAAAACTCACTCATATATATGAAACATGCTAATTCGAAATAAGATTGAAAGTATTAAATGTCCACCCATTTCCGTACATGAACAGTATATATATATATATATATATAAATATATAACATAATCTCTTAAATTCAAATCCGGAGCTTTCGTCCGGTCAAGCCGGTCTTCTTCAGCGGAACTTTATTATGCGTTAGTAACAACATTTACAATCACAATGAATAACGTCACAATTTACAATTAAATTTTCGGGAACGAGAACGTAACGTTTTTTGTATTTATTCCGTGCGGCTTGTAAGTCCGTAATTGTTTTATCCATAAATTTTCTATCGTCTGTCTATATATATCATCGCCAAAAAAATTTTTCAAGAGCAACTATTTCATAATCGTTGACTGAGTGGTTCGCAGAAATAAAATGTAATGCAACAGTTGAAATAAATAACATAATCTCTTCAATTAAAATCCAGAGCTTTCGACCGGTCAAGCCGACCTTCTTCAGTGGAACTTTATTATGCGTGAAGGGAAGACATTTGGCGTGAAAAATTGTATTAACTGTACGACATCGAATGTGGTATATGCATTATTTTGCAAGAGTTGCAACTGCTTTATTTATGTAGGGGAGACTAGTGATA
>MJUT01001769.1:57350-80113 GCA_002080005.1 Gigantidas platifrons | reverse complement strand
CGAGAGGTATCTTCAGACTTCAGACCTCGTTATTTCCGGATTTTCTCCGCCATTGATTCTTGCATTTTCACACCAAACAACTAGACAATTTAATGCCCCCGTCTCAACCTTATCCACCCAAACCTCCCCCACCTTTTCCACCCAAGTTTACCTCATTAACCTATGGTTTGGTTTTGAGGAATGTGTAGGGGTATAATGTAAAGAAAACGTCTTGAAGAGCCAAAATGGATTTTCAATATAGCTTAATTTCAAGGAATGGTATATAGATATTGTTCATCGGGTATGATGTAGAAAACTTATATATAGACTTTAAATGGTGTTTGTGTCTTAGTTTGTGTCTGTAAGACACATGCAATGCCCCTGCGGTTATAATATACCATTCCTTGAAATTAACTTATATTTATTGAAAATCCATTTTGGCTCTTCAAGACATTTTCTTTGCATTATACCCCTACACATTCCTAATAGCGAAACCAAAAGTTAAGGCAGTAAATTGGCGTGGGGTTGAGGTGGATGAGCTTGAGACGAGGTAATTCAATTTGCTAGTTGTTTGGTGTAAAAATGCAAGAACCAATGACGGATAAAATCTGGGAATAACGATTCCGAAATCTGAAGTCTGAACTTCGAAGTGTGAAGTCCGAAGTCTGAAGATACCTCTCACTTTCTGTACTTTCCTCATGACTGGTGTTACAGGTGCAGCAGGACTTGCTTCCCTCGCGAAGCGCCTGCTTTCATTCCCAACTTAGTGGTGTTCCTGTTACTCGATCATTAGTTTTCTGTGTAATATTTTGTATATCATTGTTTGCCCCTTTGCCCTTTTCTGTCATTGGACTATCTGTCCCTCTTTGAGTTACGGCTTCTGATCACCATTTTAGTGTCTTTAAACCTTTCCTTACATATGATATGCCAGTTATTGTGCCAGTTTTTGTGGGTTTTTGAAATTGCCGGATAAAAAAAAAATTACGTTCATTGTCAACAAATGTGATATAATTACGTTTCTATTATATCTAGAAAGTGTCAGTTTTCATTCTCTCTAGGAGATATAATAACGTTTTTATATTATTTAGTAAGTATCAGTTTTCATGTTTTCATGTTTTCCAGGAGATAAAATAATGTTTCTATGTTATTTATTAAGAATGTGTTCCTTTTTCATATTTGTCGTTTTTCTGGAGATGAAATTTCAATCTTGTTAGCCCATTAAAACCGTACACTTTTTATATATGAAATGACCATCAAAAGGAGTTGACCTTGGATGTATATGTGTATTAGGGATATCAAGTGTTCCCTTTCCAACGATTTGTCTATTAGATTTTCGAACTGTTCCGTCAATGTGGTATCTTATTTTAATTTGTTTTTAAATTGTATTACCGTATGATGATTTGTTATTATTATTATTATTACAATTCTTCTATAGCGCTTAATCTAAAACAATGTTACTCTATAAGCGCTTTACAGTGCATAAAATACAATATACATGTACAATAAAACATATATCAAGAAATGACACAATGAGATAAAAAAGTATATACTTATATACAACATATAGAGTTCTAAAATACGTAAGAATTAAACAAAAATAAAGAAAAAGGAAAAATAAATTGAACTTAGATATTTTTAAAAACTAAATATGATAGACTTTAGGTTAAAGTTAACAATTTATGATGACACAATTGTATTATGAAAATTAACTTACCAATGTATGATATCAACTGTATTAATTGAATAAAAAGAAAACAAAATAATCATATACGTTAAAATGAACAAATCATACCACGAATATTCATGTATATATGTACCGGTGCGAAAAACAATGAAGTAGAACGAAAAATTAACATATTTAAGGACACATATTTACATTACAAATTAACCCCAACAAAATTGTAAACTATGTAAACCGTCCCAGAAATCGTCACGACCGAAAGTCGTCATTCCGGAACCTCGCATTATTTTTGCTTCCGTTCACTTCCGTTCACGCTGCAAAAATTGTACACACGGTATATTTGGAAAACGTAAGTATCTAATCTTATATTATCATGTTTTTATACTAGATTTTGAAAAGTAGTAAGGTTGAAGGACAGGTTTTAAGGACCTCTACAGAAATGGTACACATCAGATATCGGGCGATTGTTCCCCGAATTGCATCCTTCTTATTGCGATTGATAGTTACAACGCCATTTAGGAAAGTGACGTCAATCTGAGAGGTTAAGAGTCATTATATTTATAACTGTATCGGGGAAGTAACATTGTTATGTAGCTTATTATTTCAAAAGACGGATTTTTATAATTGCAGGGCTGTCACATGTGGTAATATGTTGTGTGTAAACTTGAGTGACGACCCTAAAACAGTATATAACGCCTTAGATTCATTAAATTTATAACTGTATCGGGGGTATTGAAATTGATATGTAGCTTATTATTTCATGCAAAATCCGTAACAATTAGAGCAAATCTGTTGACACACCACCGCAACTCTTAACAGATGGTGTTGTTTACCATTTCCAGACAAAACCATTAAATACAAATGTAAATATGGAATGCATTTGCAACTTATGACGGTTCTATGAAAGTAGGATATCTAAGACGAGAAAATGCAGCTGCTATTGCCACAGTTATTGATTTGAAAAGTATTTGTAATTTGAGTTTATATTTCAATTTCAAATATTTAGTTTGTTATTTTGATTTATTGCTAAAAAAGACAAATAATTGAGACATTAGTATGGGTAAGAATTGCTTGACGACCAAAAGACAGAGGGTGTGAACACTTAGAGACATTGTAGTCTTTTAATATTCTGTTCAACCCTTGGTCTGATTTAGGAAAAATCTACCATTTTCTCGATTGTTTGACGACCTCGGGGGCCAGTAAATCATCGTCCTGAATACCTTTTCTTACCATCAAAGCCAATTCACCACGTCCTCAAGCCGTCAGATTATTACAGCGTATTGAAAAATCATACCCCTGACGACTTAAGGATGGCTTGCGTTAATTATATTTAATGCATTATTGACAATATCACAAAACTATCATCAGCATGAACATGATAATATTCATGTGACTGCGTGTTGTACTGAGATGATATCATATGGTGGCGATTAGTTGTGAACTCTACTAAAGGTATAGTGTATTATAAGAAGAGCTTGAAGATGCCAAAGAGGTAATCAGAAACGTATATCGAAGAACAAACAACACAGTGGCCAAATGAAAAAAGTACAAAAGGACAATCAACGATTTACAAAACAAACATATAAAGCTAAAGATCGAGTAAAAAATCGGCGGTGAAATCAGGTGCACCGTCATGGTAAGCAGTTCTTGCTCCACAAGTGACACCCGTCGTGTTAATCTAGTTACAAACCCGGGGATAAGTAAAGAACGAGAAAAGGACCGGGAAGTATTTACGACAAGTGGAACATAGCCGTTGTCATTTGTGACACATATATTCCATAGCTTTTAACCAAGTCGTGGTGGCGACCGTAATTTATTCGTTGTGCTCACGCGGTAATGCGCTATTAATCGGTGGTGCGTTTTGCTTATGTTGCAATGTATTATAAATAATTATATTGTGCGTTGTGCTCATTTTATAATGTGCTATGCATAATTTGTGAGTTGTGCTCATATTATTATGCGTTATATTTATATATATATGCTATGCAGTTTATAGTGATTGTCGAAGGAATTATGTGCGTGTTTAGCAGTTTATTTTGATTGTCTGTGGAATTATGTGCGTGTTTAGTAGTTTATAGTTATTGTCGGTGGAATTATGTGCGTGTATAGTGGTTTATAATGATTGTCGGTGGAATTGCGGTGGTGGTAGGTATTCATAATGATTGTCGGTGGAATTGCATACGTGTTTATTAGCTATAGCGATTGCCGGTGGATTTGTGTGCGTGTTCAGTAGTTTATAGCGAATGGTCGGTGGAACATTGTTCGTGTTCAGAAGTTAGCAGTGATTGTTGGAGGAATTGCGTTCTTGTTGAGTAGTATATAGTCATTGTCGGTGGAATTGCGTTCGATGTCAGTAGTGTGTAGTGAATGGTCGGTGGAACATTGTCGGGTGCAGCAGTTAAAAGTGATTGTCGGTGGAATTGCGTTCTTGTTGAGTAATATATTGTCATTGTCGGTGGAATTGCGTTCGAGTTCAGTAGCTTACAGTGATTGTCGGGAGAATTGTATGCGGGTTCAGTAGTTGATAGTGAATGTCAGTGGAATTATGTGTGTGTATAGTAGTTTATGATGATTGTCGGTGCAATTGTATTCGTATTTATTAGCTTATAGCGATTGCCGGTGGATGTGTGAGCGTCTTCAGTAGTTTATAGTGAATGGTTTGTGGAACATTGTTCGTGTTCAGCAGTAAATAGTGATTGTCGGTGGAATTGCATTCTTGTTGAGTATTTTATAGTAATTATCGAAGAATTGTGGCGTTCGTGTTTAGTAGTTTATAGTTATTTTCGGTGGAAGTATGTGCGTATATAGTAGATTATAATGGTTGTCAGGAGAATTGCGGTAGTGTTCAGTATTTCATAGTGATTGTCGGTTGAATTGTGTGTGCGTTTGTGTGTGTGTGTGTGAGTGTGTGTGTGTGTGTGTGTGTGTGTGTGTTCGGCAGTTAATAGTGATCGTCCGTGTATTTTTTTGCGTATTTATTAGGTCATAGTTATTGTCAGCGGAATTGTGTTCTTGTTTAGTAGTTTATAATGCTTGACGGTGGAAATGGGGTGTGCGTGTACAGTAGTTTTTAGTGATTGTCAGTAGAATTATGTGCGTACATAGTAGTGTATAATGATTTTCTGTTGAATTGCGGTAGTTTTCAGCATTGCATAATGATTTCCGGTGGATTTGCGTTGGTGTTTACTAGTTCATAGTGAACGGTCAGTGGAACATTGTTCGTGTTCAGTAGTTAACAGTGATTGTCGGTGGAATTGCGTACGTGTTCATCAGATTATAGTGATCGTCGGTTGAATTTGTTGCGTGTTTATTTGTTCATGGTAATTGTCCGCGGAATTGTGTTCTAGTTTAGTTGTTTACAATGATTGACAGTGGAATTGTCGTGTGCGGGTTCAGTAGTTTATTATGATTGTCAGTGTAATTGTATGTGCGTGTTTAGCAGTTTGCATTGATGGTTGGTGGAATTATGTGCGTGTTTAGTAGTTTATAATGATTGTCGGTAGAAATGTGGTATTTCTTAGTAGTTGATAGTACTTATTATTGGAATTGCATACGTGGTTAGAAATTGTTTGATGATTGTCGGTTGAATTGTGTGCGTGTTCAGTATTTTATTTTGATTGTCGGTGGAATTGTGGTAGTTCTTAGTAGTTTATAATGATTGTTGGTTTAATTGTGCGCCTTTTCAGTAGTTTTTAGTAATTGTCAGTGGTATATTGCTCGTGTTCAGTAGTTAATAGGGATTGTCGGTGGACTTATTTGTGTCTTCAGCAGTTTATATTGAGCGTCGGTGGTATTTTTTACGTGTTTATTAGTGTTTATTGTCAGCGGAATTGTGTTCTTGTTTTAATACTTTATAATGATCGACGGTGGCATTGCATGTACGTGTTTAGCAGATTTATTGATTGTCGGTGGAATTGTGTGCCTGTATAGTAGTTTATATTGATTGACGGTGGAATTATGTGTGTGTTTTGTAGTTTATATTGATTAGCAGTGGAATTGTGTGCGTGCTTTGTAGTTCATAGTGAATACAGGTGGAATTGTGTGCGTGTTCACTTGTATAAAGATTGACGGTGGAATTTTTTGCTCGTTCAGTTGTTGATGTTGATTTTCGGTGGAATTGCGGTAGTGTCCAGTAGCTTACATTGATTGTCGGAGGAATTGCAGTAGTGTTCGTTAGTTTATAATGATTGTTGGTGGAATTGCATTGCTCAGTCGTCTTTCTAGCTTGCATGCCATCACGCCCAAGTCTAATAACCAAAGATCAAGAAACACTATACATGTATTTCCCTTGCATAAGGGAGATATGAAGATTTGTTCACCCGAAAAAAAGTCATATTTCCCTAGGGCAGCGCCCAAGGAAAATATGATATTTCGAGGGAGAACAAATTAATATCTCCATAATGCAAGGGAAATGAATGTTTTATTCCACCAGGCCAATGTTTTGGTGAATTCTGAATAGTTTCTTTCAAGCTTCCATCTTGGCTTTGTGATTTTGGTATTATATAGTAAAGCAACAGCAATTTTCAACTTACTTCTCCACAAGAACCTGACGAAAAAACTTAATTGGGGCTGTAGTACTCTGTTCGGTATTAATTGAGTCCTTGTTTTACAAAAGTTCTTCAATTTCATTGTCGTCTGCCAAATGCAATATTTTGGCCATCTTTGTTTACACAGTTATTATTTCGGAACATATCTCCGGAGTTATCTTTACTAACATCAAATACAGTTATATGACCAAAGCGATAAATCTTGAGAATTTAGAAAAAAAAATCGAGAGGGTGACACGATGTTCCCGAGAGGACGACACGATGATTTGTCATATATCACGTGGGCTGCTCTAGACCAATAAAATGATCTCATTTCTAGAGTAAAATTTGAATTGTGGAATACTATGTTTTATATGTCTCCTCGACGCCATATCTGGCATTCTATCAGCTACAGGTATCTGCAATGAATAGTCTGTCAACTATATATAGGTATTTATTGTATTTATTCTATAATACAATGTTTGTGTCAGAAGTGATTCGTCCCAGACTTGAGTGACTTCTTAGTATTTGTTCACTGACATTTTTCTCCCGCCAGAAAAAAAAATAACAGTACTGTACGTCAATAGACCAAAACCGAGATTTAAAATTACATTTTGATTGCCTTTATTTTTTGTCAATGTCACTGAAAAATATTTTGTATTAATCATAGAAAAAACAAATTTTTATATATAAGTTTTGTTGTTGACGTTTTCTGTGTCAGTTTCACTGACATTCTGTACTCAGCATGGTTGTAGTGTCAGTATTACCGACATTGTATTTTGTGTATAATAACCATCAAATTACCTAATTTGTCATTGTTACTGATATTTTTGGAAACATCATTATGTCACAGCCAATTAATATTAATAACGTAAACCTTACTCAATTGAAAACCATAAAGGGCATTAGTGATGCCAAGGCTCAGGCAATAATCAGAGCATGAGAACAAAAAGGCCCCTTAAATTCATATGAATGTCTTCGAAATAACAGTTATTTCAAGCACAGCTTTGCCAATCTTACTTGAAGACCACCATATTACATTTGGTGCTGAGTTGCCAGAGGAAGATTTGATCAGTAGTGTAGTACTAATGCTTCGAGATAAGATGTCCAATTTAGAGGAAGAACGCAATAGTTTGGCTGATATATTTAATCTAGAAGCTGAAAAGGTTAGGAAACAGATTAAAGCACAGCCAGAGGAACAACGATTGAAATTTGAAAGGGATATAGACACATACATGAAGAAAGCAGGTATAACTATTCAAGATTATAAACAGGTAATATCTAACCAAAGTACAGACATGACAAAAGCAGGTATAGATATTCAAGAATATAAACAGGTAATATCTAACCAAAGAACGGACATGGACAAAGCAGGTATATATATTCAAGAATATAAACAGGTAATATCTAACCAAAGTACAGACATGAACAAAGCAGGTATAGATATTCAAGAATATAAAAAGGTAATATCCATCCAAAGTACAGAAAAGGAACAAAGCAGGTATAGATATTCAAGAATATAAACTTCCCAAATTTCTGTTAGATCAGACTATGATTAATTATGTCAAAAGTTGAATGAAACATTTGGAAGGAAAGGACTACCCCATACTTTGTGTAGACTCTTGCAGGATGTGAGACAAGACCCGGACTAGCATTTAGAAGATATTGTAGAGAAGACACAGGGATTACCAGTTGATGGATATCCAGAGACACCAGCTAGATATGTAGAGATAGTAGCAATAGCTGCTCTAGTTGCTATGGACAAACATCATGAGTTCCCGGAAAAGGCTTTACATTATGCACGTGGTGCGTTGCCAACCAAAAGGTAATCATGCGGGTAAAGAACTAGACAGCCAAAGGGTAACCTTTGATGACCCGGATAACACAGAAAATAAGCCAGATGATAATTTCAATGTGAAGGTAGTAGGAAAGGAAGATGACAAACGAGGGATAACTGTATGTGCATTAACTGATTATGAGAGGAGGTTGCGAAAACAGAAGAGGAATTGGCAGAAACAAAAATAATCGCTAAGAAGATATTATATGTCATCACCCAAATTCAAGGTCAACAAAGGTCAAGGCTATCTATATCTCCAACAAGAGAAATGCCATTTAGCCCCGACATGGGCTGTTTCCAGTGTGGGGAAGTAAGACATTTTGCCAGAAGTTGTCCTAATGAAAGGATGCAGTTGCCAGATAGAAAAGGGAGCAGGTCACCGAGTCATTGTAGTTTAAACTCTATGAGGTCAAGGATGATGGCCGATTCTTGACCATCCCTTATGATAAATGCCAAAGCGAAAGCAAGAAAGTAACAGATAACTCGAGAACGTGGAACATCAGAGAAGTTGTCTTATATCAACAATCTACAGATTGGAAAACGTTGCATGTAGAAATGTTTATCAACTCTAATACATTTCTAGCGATTGTATATATTACTGCAGAGGTATCAGTTCTCAACAAATCGTTATTACATCAATTAGGACCGAAGGTTAAACTGAAGCAAGAAATAACTTTTAAAGACGTGGGGAGGGGTTCGAGGATAAAAACAAGTTACACTGATAACTTAGATGTCAAACAGGGCAGTTTAAAAGTAAAATTGAAGTTCGTTGTTGCTGACATTTCAGATGATATTATTTTAGGTATATATGTTTTTGTTAATTTTCATTCTATCATTGCTCTGGCTAATTATTCTATTAGAATTAACCAATAATCTATTCCAGCACTTTGCTTGAAAAACAGCGATGGGTCTTCTTCAACAATTTATAGAGTATCCCTAGGAAGAAGAGTTGTTGCTCCACCAAACAGTATGAAGGTGGTGAAAATGAAAATATTGACCAATACTTGGCTGTACAACCAGGATATAATCTTAAAGGATTAGTTACACCTAACCTGCTACTGAGAGAGAGTAGTGGTATGAAAACCATATTGCACAATTCAACCAATAATTACATTACACTGAACACTGGACATAAACTTGGAGTAGGAACTGGAATGGAAACAGTGGTGCCTATGGATAAAGATATTCAGAGTAAGGAAGCGATAGATGGAAGGGGTCCCATATCCAAAGGTAAGACAGACAGTTTCACTGACTTTTTTGCAAGGACAATCTCACAGTTTGTGGAAGGTGGAGACTGCCAGTTTCACTGACAGTCCTGAGCTTAGAATTAATAGTGCCACACAAAATGATAGGTTCTATAACAGTTCTTTTGGAAAATGAAAAACTGACAGTTTGTTGAAGGGTGAGACTGGCGTTTCCCATAACAGTTTCTTGCAAGACAAGACTGACAGTTTCACTGACAGTCCTGAGTTTAGAACTGACAAAAATGGTTCCAAAAACACTGTAAGGTATCTCACTATAGACAACTCTGGACATGACATATTCTCTGTCAATTCGAATTTCTGTTGCTTGGGGACACCTGACCACCTTAAAGATCTCTACCAAAGAACTGCCAAAGGTAAGTATGAAGAGCAGTACTCTCAAGTAACAAACTTACCTGTGGAATATCAGGATGTTTCTGCTAGGAATGCAGATGGGGTATCCGTTGATCCAAAGAATGTGGACGCTGTATAGGACTGGCCAGTCCCAAAGACAAAGAAAGATCAGGAGTCATGCTTAGGGTTCACAAATTATTACCGTGAACATGAAAAACATTATGTACCAGTAGCAGCTCCTTTACCTCAGCTTACATGGGGACAGAAATAATTTTTCACCGATGATTATTTTTTCGTAGCTGTCAGTTGTCATTGTTAATGACATTGACATTTATAATTTACTTTCATGAATTGCTGTTCTAAAAGGAATGCCTAGCTGATGTGGTCTTTTCAGACGGGAGGGGGAGGAATGTAGTAATCGACAGTTCCGAAATTAGAACATATCTGTACCAGACTCGGATGCAATTGAGTCTGACTTCCGGATCTGATTACCTGTCAACTGGGCAGATTGATTCCCAGCTTCAAAGACCTCAGACGTCTCCTCGACCACACAGCTGTCAACTATATATAGGTATTTATCGTATTTATTCTATAATACAACATCTTCGATCATCACGCAAAACAGCATATCATTTATTATTACCACTGAAATATCATCTTTAGTCGGTTTTAATAATAACATCAATAACGGAATCGCGTGGACCCCAAGCAATGTAAGCATTAAGAAAAGTATAAGCAACAGAAGACGAACAGCAAAACATTTAATTATACTTGTTCTACTAAAAAGTGGAGATTTACACCCACAACCAGGTCCCATATCCCAAATAAACACAGGCAACCTAAATTCCCTTGCACAATCTGTCAAAATGGAGTGATATCGACCAGTAAGGCTGTTGATTGCGATCATTGTCAAAAATGGACACATGTGAAATGTACAAGTTCCATTACAGTACCCCAATATGACAAATCGGTTAATGGAAATACTGAATTAGATGTCTCCTATTCTACTTGGACGAAATTCCAGATGATGATCAGAACAAATACTTCAATAAAATCACCTTTGGAGAATCATGAACAATGTTTTGACATATTCAAAAATATATGACTACACATGATTCACATCAATGTCAGAAATTAGACTGTTAGCAACAAGAACAAAAGCTGTAGTTATATCATTTACATAATTGTGGTTAGACGAATCCGTTATAAATGCAGACGTTAACATACATGATTACTGTGTAGTACGATCTGACAGAAACATACAGAACACTTTGAAGATACTATGACAAAGATAAATCCTGAAAGGGAAACTTTCATTTTTGGTGATTTCAATATATGTTTATTAAATAAATTGTATGCACGTTGTAAAAGATATCAAAATATTCTTAATATGTTTAATTTTAAGCAATTAATAAGTGTACCTACTAGGGTTATTCAGACTTCCAGTACCCTGATCGATCACTTAATAAGTAACAGTGAAGACATAGTAAGTTAATCAGGTGTATTACAATTAGGCCTCAGTGACCATTTTCTGATACGTTTTATCAGGAAAATAGGTAGACAAAGTGTTAACCAGGAGAGTATTGTAAAAATTAGATCTATGAAAAGTTACAACAAATATGATTTTACTGACAAATTAAGTAATGCAAATTGGTCAGATTTATACCTGTGTAGATATGTCAATAATGGAATGAGAATATTTCAGTGAATTTGTATGTCAATTTTAGATGATATTGCACCAACAACATAAATTAAAATAAAACAAAAACCGAACCATGGATAACATCTGAAATATTAGATCAAATAAGAGAAAGGGATATATTTTTATATTTATTTTAGAAAACCAAGTGTAAACACTCTTATTATGATTATTGTAAAATTAGGAACACATTGCACAGAGATATAAAAAGGTAAAATCAAAATATTTTTCATGCAAGATTGAAGAAAACAAAAATAATCCCCCAAAAATATGGGAACATCTAAAATCCCTGGGATATTGCACTAAGCAAAAGATAAATGCAAAGATTGTCCTGGATATAGATAAAGAACATTGTCATGATTCAAATGTAACTGCAAACTATATCAATCAGTTCTTTACTAACGTGGCATCCATACTAGTTTCAAAATTGCTTCCATGTCCTAAATTATTTGACTTCAATTTGAACATCTTTAAAAAGTTTTATTAATCAGTTTTTGTAAATAATTTACATCTAGATTTATCTCCAGTTACTGAAGATTTCATCTGCAGAGAGCTTGAAAAATCAAACCCAAATAAAAGCACAGGGTTAGACAATATTCCTGCAAGCTCCCTTACATAATTAAATATGAATACTTAGACTAAATTTGTGTTTGGTAGAGTACCTGATCTGACTAAATTTATTATTCCAATAAACTTAACTTATTTTATTAATTATAAAACATGCCACTCCATCAATAGTACATTTATATATTATAGACTATTTTATCATACTATACAGAATACATATAAATTACGAGTGAATAAGACAATTCGAGATCTAGATGAGTTTTATATTGAAATGAATGCACTATTGGTGGACTGCTATTTTGTTAATATACTGTATATATTTGACGTTCTTGTTTATATGTGTTTCCATCTTGCTACTGGGGAGGATATATATAGTCGGAGCCTGTTATCCAATCCTTTTGATTTACAATCAATAACATATTTGAAATTGAAATTGAAGTGTGAAAGGAACAATACTCACCGGCTTATTAAGCGTAAACTGACCGAAACCAGGTTATATCATATAACCTGTTCAACAATTTCAAATATTCCGTAAATATATTTATATTTGTAGATTTTTTTATATAAGGCTAAAATCCAAGGCAGACCACTCAGAGGTGGACTAAACAGATGTCATTTAACTATCAATTATTTCGATTTTTGATTTTTGGTGCTTAACGCCAATTTCATCAATATTCTAGCTATATCATGGCGACCAGTTTTTGTGGTGGAAGAGTATGGAGTAACCGGAGAGAACCACCGACCATGAGCAAGTCGATTATTTCAACTTTACATGTGAATATGTATCATGCTTCCTCCGTTGTATTTGTTACTTAATGTTGCTATATAAAACAGGGAGTTACGGTGTGTAATGCCACCTTCAACAATATTTCAGCTATATCGTGGCGATCAGTTTTATTGGCAGTGTAAACCAGAGTATTCTGGGAAAACCACCGACCTGTCGCAAGTCACTGACAAATTCATCACATAATGTTATATCGAGTACACCTTACCTGGATCAGATTCGAACTCAAAACGTTAGTTGTGCTAGGCACTGATTGCATGGGTAGTTATGAATCCAACTACCATACTATCGCGATCACTGTGCATATTTTCACATATAGTTGAGGATACATTAATATTTGCATCGTTTTTAAGAGAAAAAACGTATGTCAAATTTAACATTTATTCTATTAAAGTGTGATAAAAGCGCATGCAATTTTTAATGACTAGTTTTTTTTGAAATACGGCAGTAATTTTCTGTTTTACATTTTAAGGTCTAAAACTTTTTTACATTACACCCCACAAAGTCTAAAAAAAGTGTGTGCAACTTTACATTAGGTCATGTATTGTGACGTTTTACACTGATAACGTCATGACTTCACGGTAAACACATTTGACTAAAAATCCCTTGGCACTGATCAGTGAAAAAGGACTTTGAATCCAAAGGGTTAAATACTAAAAAATCAACAAAGCTAGCCGTACAGCTTTTTCGTAAATATGCAAATGAGAAAATGAAAGCATTCAGTATAATTAATTAAATAACATATAGTTGAGAGGGTGATATATCAGATTGTTCGCCTTGGTCGACTATGCTTTTCTGAGGGTAACTATATGATATATAACCCTCTCAATTATATGTTATTTACTAAAACAAGTAATATGCACTTCGATAAAAGTTAATAATATAACATTGAATTATGCTTCGTTAATTGATTGGATGGTGTTGAACGCCATTTTAAGCAATATTTCAGTTATATCGTTGCGATCAGTTTTATTGGTGGAGAGAATTTGAGTACAAGGTAGTTGTATGTATTTTGTGTGTATGTCAGAGTAAATTATCACATTTCGATCTTACCTGCAGTGCACCTCTTTAAATTCCTGATTGTCTCTACAAACTGTATACATGTCCGACTTGTCACCAATGTCTGATATACCCATCATTTCTGAAAAAATAAATGTTTTTTTTTTTTTTTTAATAAGAAAAACCTCTCTCCTAAGTAAGCACTTGTAGATACTACTACCACATTAAACACACAATATATATGTCTCTCTCTCTCTCTCTCTCTCTCTCTCTCTCTCTCTCTATCATCTAAACATATTGTATGCCCACTCATGTTAAGGCAGTTCATACATTGAAAATAAGAAAAAAAAACGTGTTTTTACTTTTTGGTTCAATACACGCAATAATGCATTAATTTTACTCATTTAAGCCATAAAAAAATAACATTATAATTGATCTACTCAGAATGCAAAAACAAATATATATCAGAAATCAATCACAGATGTCACGTGATCACATTAAAGAGAAAGTAGCATCGTCATCACTAAAACCGAACAGAACAACGGCACTGCGATGTTCAATACATGTAATGAAGGAACCGTTGAATTGGGGATATCATATTCTTCAAGAAAGTATAAGTCGTGGCAAAGTGTTCAATTTCATTTAATTAAATGTGGGAACAGATTGAAAGGCCAAATATGTCAGAAAGCCCCCTTTTCCGAGTTCTCTAGGATTTTTCTTGCTACGTTCAATTCCTGTATTCTTTGCCATAGGAAATTATTGTATCTAATAATCAAGTCTGTTGACTGTTACAATTTTTCCAAGATCAGTCTTCGGGATGCCGTTGTTCTATTGCGTATGTTTTTTAAATTTAATAAACAAATGCTAAAAACTGATTATTTTAAAACACTTTAATTAAGGACGTAAGGTTTTTGTAATATCGATTGCGGACGTGTAAATATTCCGGATAAGTTACGTCACTGCAAACGTGATGTATATAATGGGATTCGTCGTTTTCATTTTCATTTATTTTTTGTAATCAACGTAGTAACAATTTTCCTTAAATACATGTTTCACATATGTGCTTTTAAAGAGCTCTTCCTTCTTCACAAATTAATTTGTATAGTTTATCTTCTGTAATATCTGACAACAACGTTACCGTATGATCTTACATGTGTATGCCCTCTCTACTGCTTTTTTGATAATAACAATAGAAGACACATTTAAGATGGTATAACCACACGATTGTATGCATATAAACATGTTTAATGAAGTAAAGAAAAAATACAGTAAAGAATAAATAAATGTTATTGAAAATAAATGTGTAAACAGAAAGCTAAAAAAACAAGGGGGGGATTTCATATCACAAGCGCCTGTGTGAGGACCAACAACGAGTTGGTTTTCAATCAATGTTGTCTGAATTTCCCACTAATTAATGCCATAGTTACTAAATGACCAAGATGTGCCACCTTTTATATAGAAATATCTTGTTTTGTCTTCATTATACCTTGTCTTGTCAGAGGTTTTATTTGCAATGAATAAATGCCTTTGGTATTTTGGACTTGTCCTTCATAATAGCATATCCTGTGTAACACATATGTATTTTTATTTTAAATTTTATGATTAAAATTGAAACCTGAAATGCAACCCAAATTGTCCCTTTTCATTCATCAAAATATTTAATTTGGTGTGAATAATGCACTCCGATTGGCTGATCCGCCTAGAGTAACATTGGTTATGCTCGATAACCTGGGTTTGTATTGTGACGTCACCAAAGTGTTAATCCTCTAACGACAAATTAAACTAGTCACATGAAATAATCGCAATTAAAATCGAGGAATCAGTAAATATTGTTGTAAAAATTAAAATATAAGGAATATTTGAAATTGTTGAACAGGTTATACTTGCATAACCTGGCTTGAGTCTGTTTACGCTTTTAATAAATCGCTTCAATTTTTCCTTAATTATTAAAATGTATGAACCATCTTGGTAAAATAAATTACTATCTTTCACATTGAAATTTGGAAAGCAAAGCATATTTAGTAAATTCAGCATTTGTGTAGATCTAGGTAAATTTCAAATTGAAGGGTCTGTATTAATAATATTGATTAGGAGTGTCATTTCTTATATTTTCCAGAATATAGGACACTTTATACTTATAGAAGTTAATATTTTTTGTATGTCTTTTGTATTGTATGCTATGTCACTAAAAACCAAGCTATAGAAAAATAAGAAAAGAAAACAAGACTCATTTGTCTGGATTATTGTAAGAATCCAAATTAAATTGGACAAACAAGAATAAAACCCAAAGCATGTGTTGTCTGCTAACTTGGATTTCAGATCTGCAAAAAGAAAAAAAAGAAAAAAAAGAAAACAAAACAATGAGTGTGTCTTCATATACCATTTTGATGGCACCGATTTTCTATCATTGTAAAGCCAGATATCTGGTAAAGAACTGTCCAATGCACAGCAAAATTTGCCTACAAATGTTTCAACTGTTTCAGACAGGAATAATTGTGAAATGTGTTTCCTGTAGGGTCCTATGTTGAATTTGTCCTCATGGTCATCTTGGATTTCTGATTTTCAGAGAAAATTGATAATTTGTAAGGGACCATTCAACGATTACTCATGTTCAGTTAAAAAAGTTTCGGTTCAATCGAACATCTAGAGATGAATGACTTTTTTTTTATGACATATTCCTACAAAATAACATGTTCATCCCATGTGTGGTTTCAGATAAGATTTTGAAACTTCAGAATCAGAAAAAATTGGTCGTAGAAGTCATGTTCAATTTCTCATTCCAATGAAAAACATGATTGATTGATTGGATTTGTTGTGTTTAATGCCACTTTCAACAATAGTTCAGCTATATCATGGTGACCAGTTTTAGTGGTGGAGGAAGCCGGAGTACCCGGAGAGAACCACCGACCATGGGCAAGCAATTGGTAAATTTGAGCACTTGCGTCTGTATTGGTGATAGGCTTGTACGAGTTGTTGGATCCAGCGACCTACCTCATTGAGCCACCCGGGCCCCTGAAAAAAACATGTAATATTGAGAATCAGCCATGTAATATATCTACCATGTTTGGTTTTAATTGGGCTTGTGGTAAGTGAAAAATAGTTTTAAATGTTTGTGGTCGAAGATGAATGTTAAAGGATGGCAATAGCTATTTTTTGTTTTAATACTTGAAACCCATTATTTGTAAAATAATTTATTCCATTAAAACCTACAGTAAATATTCTTATTAGTGTCATAAGTTTGATGCAAATAAAAAAAAAAGAGAAAGTGTGTTTTTAAATGAATAAATAGGGTAATTTTCAAAAGTTGACACATTTCTGTCAAGATAGTGTAATTGTAATGAGATGGTTGTTGAATATTTCTTTGTATACTAAAGTTTAGTATATCACAAAACATATACGAACAAACACCTAATTTTAACATGTTGTCCATCTTTTACATTGTGAACAAACGAGCGACTTATCGACTGGTTATAATCTCATTAGCACATGAACATGTGACCGACTTTCCGGTCGTAAATGTACATCTTGATGAATTATTGCCTGCTCGAATTTGGCAGCATGAATTGTGTGCGACATATTCTGCATACGTACATATAAATACCCGCCTTCCAATCAAAGTATACTACGGTATGTGTACTCTTCGACTAATCAGAATCGAAATAAATCATGGAATCCAGAATTAATGTGTTTTGAGTTTTAACATGGGTTGGCGGATATTGGTAAATTGTATCCCTCGCCCCTGGCTCGGGAAAAATCATTAATATCCACCAACCCATGTTAAAACTGAAAACACATTCTGACTTCGACGATTTATTTATTAATTAGACTATGTTAACTGTTTCATGTGATGGAACATTTAAAAACAAGTTCCTTGTGAATGGAGAATATCATATTCAGAACATATTCAGAACAAGCATTAATTGTTTGGAGTGGTCATTGATGTACCCTGTTGCAATGTATTTTTTTCTGACCCGATCATTCATCCCCTCCCAAGCCATGACCTGCATTTCCAACAGCAAATGCCACCTTTTAACGATCAATTATTGATTGTAAGTTTAATTCTCATCAGGAAAATATAAAAAAAAATGTGCATAGCTGAAGCACTGGTTATTTGACATTACAAAAATAATCAATCAACTATTCAACCAAATTTGTTAAGGATTGATAGAATTGTGTGTTCGGTTCATGAAGAAATACATTCACTGCAGGTTACGCAAGGGTGTGTACAACCTGATTGAGGTTATTTCTAATGAACCGAACACATAATTTCGATCAAGCCTTATAAATTAATTCAAACTTTTTTGCTATAATATTGAAAAATATATTTATTTTTTTTCAAAATATGGCAAATAATCGGAAATACATTTTAATAGCCCCAAGGGTGCCTCCTTAAAAAAAATTGTTTTAAGTTTTTGGTCATAGCGATCTTATTTATATACATTTGTGTACTTGTAACATTACAGTTAAAATCCAGGTGAAATTTATGTAATCAGTAAAGAACAGAATGCATGTATAATTTTTAAGACAACAATTTGCTCGATGTTTAATTATACCTGTAATTAAGTGTGTACGAACCAGGATGACGCCCTTATTTTGACTAAAACTACTGGGACAAACATAACATGCTAGGGCATGGTCCTTTTTAAGATCTTAGGCTAATATTACTGAAAACTGACATATTAGAATTACAAATATCTCACAATATCATGTTGGAATTTGCTAAAATTCAAACTAGCTCTATACAAATAATATATTCATATTAATAAGTTGCTAAACAACATATATATTCCAAGCTTTTCTGTGAGTCATATGTATATTTGCATGTGTTAGGGAATTTGATATTTGTCAGAGGAGTAGAGTAGTTCATCTTGTTGTAGTTGGATATATTATTGTTTACGATTGTCATGCGTGTGTCAATGTGTCAAACATATATATTGTAGACAATCAAGACAAGAAGAAGAGTAAAAAAGAAGTCAAAAGTCAGAAACAAAGAGTTGAAAAGAAAAACTCAGCAATTGGCAATAAGGTAAATAAAACTATCATCCATGTACGGATGTATAAATAATTATTATGTGGCAAATGATTATTAATAGTTTTGCTCTTTATATCTGTATTTTCTAAGTATCAGAGTTAGGGGTTAGCAGGGGCGGATCCAGGATTTCAAGTTAGGGGGGTGCACTTAGAATAATCGCACCGAGCGGAGCGAGGTGCGAAACTTTTTGGTGTATTTCGTGTGCAAAATAATTTTTACGCAAAAAAAAGTCATATTTTTTCCAATTTTAGAGGGGCGCTCGCCTAGTGCGCCCCCTCTGGATCCGCCCCTGGTAAGGGTGTTTAGCGTAAATTTCAACATTATTTCAGTTATATTATGGCGGTCAGTTTTATTGGTGGAGGAAACTGGAATACCTGGAGAAAACCAACGACCTGTCGCAAGTCACTGACAAACTTTATCACATAATATTGTATCAAGTAGACCTCTCCGTGAACGGAGTTCGAACTCGCAACGTTACTGGTGATAGGCACTAATTGCACAGGTAGTTGTAAATCCAATTCTGAGTAACATATTAGGAGATATAATTAAATATTTGCCAAAGAAAAGATGAAAGACTAATTGACAGTATAAATACAAAAACTGTCAAACATGTGACTTTTTCCTGGTATGTTACACATGTTAATGACGTTCACTAGGTTATCATATCATTTGACATTATTTTTAGATGTGTTTTAACGTTTGCATTGTTTACTTTACAGTAAAATCAGCCCTACATTTAGATCACTTAGCGTTCACCGTCCGTTATTAACTTTCACATCTAAATCTTCTCCTCAGAACCACAGAACCAAATTAAACCAAATTTGACATGGGTGGTTCCCTTTCAAAATTGTGTACATAAACCCTGTCCATTCAATATTGTGGCCATTACTAACAGTAAACATTTCTTTAATTGTCTATTGCTGCTTTATCTGAAGTCAACGTGAGCACAGTTTTTTACTGTTAGTATTTTAACATATAATCTAGGCTTTTCTGTAAGCAATTTCTGATTAGGCATATTTTGATAAAAGATCACGTTCTAAATCTTCTCTTTTGTAACCATTGAACCAAATTAATTAACCAACTATAGCTAAAATGGTTCTGGCATATGCCCACGTCCTACAGCCCCGCCTCCATTCAATATGTTAGCCATTAATGAAAATATAAATTTCTTGAATTGCTTATGACTGTCAAAATAAGCTCAAATTTAAACTACAGCTGTATGACATTTAGTAGGTCAATATTTGCTGCAGATTTTAGTGAAGAATTTTCATACAGCCGATTTATACCGATAATGCATATATTGAGAAAATAATCACATTAAAATCTTCTGCTCAGAAACTTGAGCTGAAATGATAAGTTTCAAAATAATCAAATATGATTGCCTTTACTATTTGTTTCATTGAACATTTGCATTAACTGGTTAAGCAAAAAAAGAAACGACGGAAACTTTTTATCAAATTTAGAAATCAAATCGGAATCCAGATGAGTAATTACAGGGTTCTGGAAGCTTCTAATTTTACTTAAGTAGACAGTTGTATGAAATATTCAGAGATTAAATTTGTAAAGGTTTAAAACAGTGGGACAAAGATTGATGTTTGGGGTAAACATGAGTCCAGATGTAATCTGGATTTTTAGACATGTTTCTCTGTATGGCAAGGAATTGTCACACTCTTTTATTGGTGGGGAAATTAGAGTACCAAAAAATAACCAAAGACATCTCAAGTAGCTGATAGAAAAACTTTATCACATAATGATGCTTATATTAGAGATATTAAGAACACTAATAAGAGCTGTTCCTTAGCATATTGTTAACTTTCCTCTCACTGAAAGCTAACAATATGTGTATATGTTCTCCTTTAACGGGAAGTGTTCTCATATTTTTAGTATTCCTCTCACTGATGACTGCTGTGTATATGTGTTATATTGTACAGGAAGTGGTTCTGATATTGTTATCATTCCTCCTCTCACTGATGACAGCTATGTATATATGTTCTCCTTTTACAGGAAGTGGTTCTCATATTGTTTTCATTCCTCTCCCTGATGACAGCTGTTTATATATGTTCTCTTTTACTGGAATTGGTTCTGGTATTGTTATACCCCACTCGTAGAGAGGGGGCTATATTGTAATCACCATGTCCGTCCGTCCGTTCGTCCGTCCGTCCGTCCGTTCGTCCGTCCGTCCGTCCGTTCGTCCGTCCGTTTGTCCGTCCGTCCGTCCGTCCGTTTGTCTCTCCGTCCGTCCATCCATCCGTCCGTTTGTCTGTCCATCCGTCCGTCCGTCCATCCGTTCACACTTTCGTAACATATATCTCAGCTTCTACTGGAAGAAATGATTTTATATTTGATATATGGCTTTGACATGGTGACTTGTACCGTGTCTCCTCTTTCAAGGTTTACCGCACATCTACTTCCTGTTTACCATGCAACTTACAAATGAAAGAGTGGGGGTATTCTTAGCACGACGTAGCGTGCAACATCTTGATATTGCTATAATTCCTCTCACTGATGACAGCTGTGTATATATGCTCTCCTTTTACATGAAATGGTTATCATATGGTTATCATTCCTCCTCTCACTGATGACAGCTGTGTATATATGTTCTTTTTTTTCAGGAAGCAGTTCTGGTATTTTTATCTTTCCTCTCACTGTTCTCCTTTACAGGAGGTGGTAATCATATTGTTATCATTCCTCTCACTGATGACCAGCTGTGTGTATATATGTTTTCTTTTACAGGAAGTGTTTCTGGTATTGTTATTATTCCTTTCACTGATGGCAGCTGTACGTGTATATATGTTCTCTTTTACAGGAAGTGGCTCTAATGTTGTTATCATTCCTCTCACTGATGGCAGCTGTATATATGTTCTTATTTTGACAAATGTCTGTTAAAGACAACCAGTAACATTAGATAAATAGAGCACAGTTACAGATCCAGTCTGTCAAGAATGCCAGCAGGGAAAAAGATGGAAGACTTTCATCAAATTCTATATCAGCTATCATTATTACAGTTTTGCAAATAAATGATTTTCAAAGCTCAATATATCTTTATGAAGAGGAACCTCTCTTTGTCTGAAAACAGGTTGATCAGATATTTCTCTTGAAAATGCATTGAGAATATGGTATCACTTAATGTGATAACGGAATGTCAATTTTTATATCAAGTTCTGCCAACTTCTACCTGTAGATAAAGGTAACAAATTCCAGTCTCTTTGAAAATTAAACCAGATTATTGTATACTTCAATGTCTCTGAAAACTCATTTTGATTGTAGAAACATAATGTTGTCCAATCAGAGCATAGAAATCATTCAAGCATGATAATGTTGTCACACAGTACATGGTAACATGAAACTCATTTACAAAACTCTAACATCAGATTGTGAAGTGGATTTCTGTGTAAATTTCCAAAGCAAAAAGTCCACGAAACATGACACACATCTATTGTGTGTTCCACCTTACTCTGAAAGGTTTTTCTGTTATAATTTATATATAAAGTAAATGGGAATCATATCCAATTTTATACTTTGATTTGCCAAAACTCACCAAGTTGCAAATAGATCAATAACATAATTGATAGAATGTTAGTATGTCTTACAGAATAAAATGGAAAAAAAACAAAAATTACAACACTGTCGAAACAATTCCAATAGCCAATCGAAATGAGAGAATTATTCATATTCGCTTTACCATGTTGCCAGTTTTACAAAATTGCACGTCACTGAAAACTGCAAGAATTGCAGACTGTCATTGCGCTCGAATGTTTAAAAATATGGCTACTCTGTATTCATCTTGAAACAGGTTGATGATTTTTTTGTCGCAATATTTTGAAGAAGTCCAGTTTTTTGCATCGTCAATATTATTGAAACATAATAGACCATGCATTGCACACATAGTATGCAATTTATTATTAACGTTTGCAATAATTATGATTGTAATGGTTTACTTTACAGTCTATATCATTTCATGAACACATCTGGACCAAAGTTCCAAATCAGCTATTGCTATCACTTTGCGTCGGAGGTCTGTTTCTGTTAGCGTTTCATATTTCAGTCATTTTCGGGCTGGACTA
>MJUT01001769.1:37285-49619 GCA_002080005.1 Gigantidas platifrons | reverse complement strand
TCTCCTTTACAGGAGGTGGTAATCATATTGTTATCATTCCTCTCACTGATGACAGCTGTGTGTATATATGTTCTCTTTTACAGGAAGTGTTTCTGGTATTGTTATTATTCCTTTCACTGATGGCAGCTGCACGTGTATATATGTTCTCTTTTACAGGAAGTGGCTCTAATGTTGTTATCATTCCTCTCACTGATGACAGCTGTATATATGTTCTTATTTTGACAAATGTCTGTTAAAGAAAACCAGTAACATTAGATAAATAGAGCACAGTTACAGATCCAGTCTGTCAAGAATGCCAGCAGTGAAAAAGATGGAAGACTTTCATCAAATTCTATATCAGCTATCATTATTACAGTTTTGCAAATAAATGATTTTCAAAGCTCAATATATCTTTATGAAGAGGAACCTCTCTTTGTCTGAAAACAGGTTGATCAGATATTTCTCTTGAAAATGCATTGAGAATATGGTATCACTTAATGTGATAACGGAATGTCAATTTTAATATCAAGTTCTGCCAACTTCTACCTGTAGATAAAGGTAACAAATTCCAGTCTCTTTGAAAATTAAACCAGATTATTGTATACTTCAATGTCTCTGAAAACTCATTTTGCTTGTAGAAACATAATGTTGTCCAATCATAGCATAGAAATCATTCAAGCATGATAATGTTGTCACAAAGTACATGGTAACATGAAACTCATTTACAAAACTCTAACATCAGATTGTGAAGTGGATTTCTGTGTAAATTTCCAAAGCAAAAAGTCCACGAAACATGACACACATCTATTGTGTGTTCCACCTTACTCTGAAAGGTTTTTCTGTTTCTAATTTATAGATAAAGTAAATGGGAATCATATCCAATTTTATACTTTGATTTGCCAAAACTCACCAAGTTGCAATTATATCAATAAAATAATTGATAGAATGTTGGTATGTCTCACAGAATAAAATGGGAAAAAAACAAAAATTACAACACTGTCGGAACAATTCCAATAGTCAATCGAAATGAGAGAATTATTCATACTCGCTTTACCATGTTGCCAGTTTTACACAATTGCACGTCACTGAAAACTGCAAGAATTGCAGATTGTCATTGCGCTCGAATGTTCAAAAATATGGCTACTCTGTATTCATCTTGAAACAGGTTGATGATTTTTTTGTCGCAATATTTTGAAGAAGTCCAGTTTTTTGCATCGTCAATATTATTGAAACATAATAGACCATGCATTGCATACATAGTATGCAGTTTATTATTAACGTTTGCAATAATTATGATTGTAATGGTTTACTTTACATTCTATATCATTTCATGAGCACATCTGGACCAAAGTTCCAAATCAGCCATTGCTATCAATTTGCGTCGGAGGTCTGTTTCTGTTAGCGTTTCATATTTCAGTCATTTTCGGGCTGGACTAATTGAAACCATGCTTGGCAGTAATGTAACTTTGGCGCTTTTCAAAATTGTAATTGAATTTCAATTCTTTTGGAACTGCAAGATGGCTGCTAGAGCACTAACGTTTTCTTATTAGCTGAAATTATAAAACAAAATATTTTCAAACACCACATACGTCATGGTAGGAACGTTCCTCATATTACCCTCTAAAATGTTTGGTCCCTTTTCTCCATCAGAAATCCAAGATGGTCATTGTCACTGTAGAAAGTTGGAATTAGACAGTATGGTAATTTTTTTTTATATCATTCTTCTCTAAAACCACTGAACCATATGCAACAAAACACAGCTGAAATATTACATGTATGGTACTCTACAAGACGCGAATACTTTGTGTCTATCATAAATTCAAAATGGCCGCCAACACAGCATTTATTTTTAACATATTTCTATTAAAAAAATAATTCTCAGAAACTATAACACTGTTTGAATCTATACTATACATAAATAAACATTTGATGGACCCTTTCTTCCTTAGTTTATTTTCCTTACTGTGTCGATCAGCAATCCAAGATGGTCGTCATGGCTGGATAAATTCAACATAGAAACATTTGTGAAAATTTGTCCTTTTTTGAAGCCTTTTGACATTTGACAGGGAATTGGAATTTTCCTCTAATGATTCCTTACCTAGTAAATGTTTCTTTTTGGATCAGCCGCCACAAAACAATAAAGCTTAAGGTTATACATAATATTACTGATAATTGTTATCAGATAGTAAACACTAGTGACAATCCAACCTGGACATAACAAACTAAGTGAGCCTCTAGTTTTATCGATTAATAGGTTTTTATGTACATGTTTATGTACTTTTTTAAAATAAATATTATTGTATCTATGCAATTATAGCATTAAATATGCAATTTTAAAGACACATTAAAGAATAATTTTATATAACTATTTACTTGTTTTTTTTATATTTTATTTTTATTTTATTAATTTTTTTTTTTTTACTGAAAAGAATTACCAATCGTTAGTTTGAAAAGCAAATGCATATGTGCCACTGCAAGTAAAAATGCCATTTGATAATTTCAAACTTTTGTTATTGATGTAAAATGATGTTTCTCCCATTATTACGGCGTTTTAACCCCGCTAAACCAGTGGTGGAAACATCTGTAATCCTCTAAAGGATTAAAGTGTCTCCCCGCATGTTGTCAAAAAACGCCGTAATAATAGCACTTATTTCGCTTGTTCAATGAAATGAATGGATAACGAAAGATATTTGCATACAGTATAATAAATCCAACTAACACACGATCACTACGCCCCCACCAAGTTTAGTGTTTGTAGCTATTTACAGATAATTACATTTGAAACATTTCTTTAAAACTACTATTATCCAACATAGCCACACATATACATGTATCCTTAGTTATTGTCACCACTTGGCGTCTGTCGTTGTTGTTTGTCCATCGTCTGTAAGCTTCAATCACCTCAGAAACCATTGGTTCGGTGTATACAAACCAGACATCTAATGTCATTGAATGGACCTTTACTAAGTTGGTGATTTTGATACCGATTGGAAAATGAACATGGTTGCCAAGTACAAACATCAAGTGTTATTATTGGCTGTTATTCTCTGAAACCGCAGTCATCACTTCGAAAGTTTTACGGTCGCCACCATGACTTGGTTAGTGTAAGCATATTTGATATAACCAATGCATATGAATATAGTACAACAATTTAAATACAACAATAGTAATGACTATGAATTAATTAAAGGGATCTGAAAACAAGTTATTAAACTTATATAAATCCGTATCCGTATGCCTTGGCTATCCGTTATGGAATATTTCTGTCACAAATGACAACGGATATGTTCAATTTGTCGTAAACACTTCCCGGCCCTTTCTTCATTCATGACTTATCAAAGGATTTGTAACTAGATTATCACAACGGGTGCCACTAGTGGAGCAGGAACTGCTTATCATTCCAGAGCACCTGAGTTCACCTCCAGTTGTTTGTGGCGTTCGTGTTACTCGACCTTTAGTTATGTGTATGCTTGGTAGATCATTGCTTGCCATTTTGGCTATTGTGCGAGCAGCATTAAGGAGAGGAGCAAAAACTGGTTGGTTCGGACTCAGAATAATGTCTCCGAGTGGTGGATCGACATGTCTACCCTCGGACTGTTGTTTCAGTGAGGTAACAATATAAACATTTAACTCGTTGTTGATCTAGTGCAAAGCAGACCTCACTATCATCAACAGCAACAAGAACAACAAAAAATACATTAAAACAATTCAAAAATTGTAAAACCATTATTTACTGTACAATTTTAAAAACCATGATATCACCTCCGCAATTTGAAATGCATAATTTGCTGTAATCTCTATTGAAGCAGATTGCTAGTGGAGTTTTCAATCCATCATCTGCATTCAGTGTTTCATCAATAAATTGTCCATCACTGGACAGTCGGTGCAAGTCTTAAGACTAGTTTTAAACGATGTGCACATTTCCTATATGTGATACCCACTGGCATTTGTCTTTGGACTTGGAGTAATGTTGAGCAGTAAGTAAACACAGTTTCGTTCTCAATGTTGATACCACGAAGTGTCTCTGATCCACTGTTGACGCATATTTTGTCATTAATATATGATGGGTACCATATGATTCCTGGAGAATTTATAATATCAATTGCCCTAATTGGCAATACTTCGTAATCCCAAATTCGCATCTCGATCAAGGCGAGGTGTACAACATTATGTGATAAGTTTGTCAATGACTTGCGACAGATCGGTGGTTTTCTCCGGTTCCTCTGGTTTCCTCTACCAATAAAACTGACTGCCACGATATAACTGAAATATTGTTGAAAGTGGTGTTAATCAGTATAAAAACCAACCAACCAAAATGTGGATTTTGTTATTGACGCGCGCCTCTAGCTACTAACATGTTGTAATTTGAGGAAACAATGTCACGCTGACGACACTGTTTTGACATCTTTTGCCTTCATACCAGAAATCGTTTGTTATTTCCCAAGGTACATGTAGTGTTTGTATATGACCTTGATATTCACCATCGGCATTACACAATGTAATACATGTATCTAAGGAATTCCACAGTCACACAACAACAGAAACTTGCCATTAAAACATGTCATTCCACTGATTAACCACTTAAATTAATGCTACAATGAAATGTAACAGACGGAAATATATATACAATAGAAGACTAGGTTTGGTTGTCAGTTATTGCATTTGTAGTTTTGACAACTTCTAAAATCTCAGAGAAGTTGATCATGATATGCTTATAAGTAGTTATTGTGGAATGTAGACTGCTATGGATATTTTGTCAATTCTATCACATATATTCCCATGGGACGTTTTGAGGTGCAAATAAGGAAAACTCTTTCTTTGGTAGATAAGGGTAATAACAAAATTACCGAACACCGAAGAACCGTGTTCAAGAAAATCGAACACACATGTTTGTTCCCTTGCTAGAATGACAATATAATCAAATCAGTAGATATCCAGTTTGATTTCTGCTATTTGGTTTTCTTTAATTTGGTTTAATTCAATGATTTGTGATATTGTAACAGATTCTAGATTTTCGACTGTTCCAGCAGAAGTTACTTGATTTCAAATATCCTCGGTACAATTCGATATTTGCGCACATATTCCAAAAAAATCAGCTTCTATAGATTTCTTATTTTCCATTCGAGTTTCCCTTAATTTGATTGCTATATCTAAAACATTATTTATTCCCTAAACATGGTCCTGCAGCTCTTGTTGCCATTTTCATATAATTGACTCTTGATCATTTGGCATGACTTTCAGACCGATTTAATGAATATCCGTCAAACAATTTACACAGCATATAACATTACTGTTCATTAAATTATGGAAGTAAAATTGCTTTTAATAAGAACTGATTTTGTACACTGTATACCGGAAAATAATCGCCACCAATTTATTTTTGAAAATTAGACTCCCGTGAATATCTGAACATTACAGATGATTCATACCCGAGAAAAACATGTATTATCCCACATAATTCCAGACCACACGACAAATATAGACACCATACCATTATGTGTATATTATAGACTACAAATCCATATCATTGATTAATACCATATTATTAAATGTATTTCACAATGTATTTAAAAAGCCACTTTATTACAGAATTGACATAAAATAAAAAATATTTCACATCTAAAATTGTTATGCCAACACAGTTGTGAAAGCAATCAGGATAATCCGAAAAAACGTATGCCAATCACCGAGGTTAATCAGATCATGCTCACTTGATTGTAACTTTTACAGTTATTCATGGTAGATATTTTACATTTTAATCCACGTGGCATCAACGACATTCTTAATTAGGTCCGTTTTAATTGTACATTGTTTATAAGACATGCATATACAATAACAAATACAAAACGGATAAAAAATATATAAAACAGTCTATGCAGAGTTCTAGTCGAGTAAAACTTTTCGAATATAGACACGCTAAATTTCCTAATAAAACATAGATGTATTATGGGTTAAAACAGACGAATAAACATAAACACGTATGTTGTTTGCAACATTAGAGGTATGCATCATATGTTTGTATTTAAAATCTAACGACATTTCACTATCTAAGACATTTCAAAGCATTTTCATTATTCAGGAAGACTGAATATAAACATTCAGTGCATGTAAACTTGTGAAATAAAAAAATGGTTTTTCACCATTTTGCACATTGAGGATGGAGTTAAGTTACATTTTCAGCCCTCTTGTAATCATACAACCTAGACATTACATTCTGTATTGGTATTTAGAACGAATTAAATCAATAAATAGGAGAAATTAAATTATGCGGCTACTACTTTTCAATATAGCCTCTACGACTTTTGAATATGAATGCTACTTATTTAAAATATAGAAAATTCCACAAGTGCTACAGTTTTAAAATGTAAACACTTATTTAATCAATTACGATTGTACTTGATATTGACATCTTTTCTGGTGCACAAGTAAGTAATTTCCTACAAAGGTTTGCATTATATTTACAAAACAATGTTGTATTCATAAAGGGAATACAGCTTAAGCGTCATAGTCCATTTAGATAACTGTGTGTTCGTTAGGGTGGTTAAATAAAAACATATAGATTTACAAAAGAATGAATTATCACTTTATAGGTACTAAAAGTCGAAATAAATGTTGAGGTAAGGGTCAGATACTCCTTGATTTCCAAACAAAAAGAAAAAACACACAAAACGCAACATGATGAAGTAGTATTTTTTTCTAACGATATGCACCTCTAAAAATTGTCTTGTTGAAGAACTTCAACAATACATCGGCAAACGAATACCGAAGCAACAAGCTGAAGGGATAATTAAGAAAATCATAGGTCCAAAAACTTGGCGATACAGAGATAACACAGAAAGAGACAACACAAATAACAAGGAGAAAACAAATGAACAGAACACCACAAGAAATAAAGCACTAGCAGTGTGAACCCCCACAAAAACTGGGAGTACCATCAGGTGCTCCGGAAGGGTGGGCATGATCTGCTCCACGCGTGGCACCCGTCACACTGTAAGTGGAAAGTCTGGTACGGAGTCAAATTTAGTGTGTCAGTCCGGTAATAAACTCTGAATCTGCTGAAAGATGTCTAACCTCATTTGTGAGATAGAAACATCGTAGCGATCAGCCAAATCATGATGACAACTGTAAAACGTCTGGAGTGACGATATCAACAGTGGCTGAACGTTTGTTGTTTCGCATGATTTACTTCTTATAGAATGCATTCTGGTTTGTCTCATTAAAATTGTATCACATTCTACTATTTCCGCTGTATATCTTCCTATGTTTAGCATACGTCTGCATTGTACATGTAATTTAACATCCTTACCTTATTGGGGGCACACCTTTTTATTAGATATCAAAACATGGCAGAATTTAAGTGCCGATACTGTAAGCAAACGTTTGAAAAATTCGAAAATATAAACATGCAAATAAATTCATGTACCATCGTTACTCACGTCTTCAATCTTTCCATGTATGATAACTTTGTTGATGGAAGGTCATCCAAATATGATTTCCTATTTCATTTGTTATAATTGTATCTTAAAAGGTGTTTCAACTTGCGCTTCCAAATAGAAATATTTCAAATAGTCTTGCAATATTTATTATTTTTCAAACTTCAAATGAAAAAGATTGATAGCATCCTACAAAATTATGTACTAGTAAATATAATAGATGTCGATAACATATACAAAAACCTCGTTCATTATATTAATTATATATTTCATGTGCTAATACAATCCTTGATTTTCTGTTTAAGTTAAGTATCTTTACATTTTTATTGTTTTGTTAAGTTCTTATAGTTTCTTATGCCTAAATAGCGTGCCACAATCAAATCTGCTTTGAAGTCCGTAGCAATACTTATGTAAGTCAATATTGAAAAGTAAGTAACATATATATTAGAAAACAGTAGCGTTTCTATTGAAAAGAAGTAGCATTACACAAAACGACTATATTAAAAAGTAGTAGCGTCGAAATTTTCACACATGTTCTACAACAGTCTATTATTAATTAATTATGCATTACTGATGTAACATTCTACATGTAAGATTTAGTTTTACATTCAAGTTAACATATAAAATAGTAAAATACTCACTTTGTAGGCTTTAATGTATAATCGTGCTATATTTTCCTACCGACAATTCGAGATTTCCAATATACAGTTAAGTTTACGGTCTGTTGATGATGAAATTAAACCAAACAACCGCCGATAGTATTAAACCCGGAACGAATAGATACCAATTTCAAGTCTGATTAGATATAATATTTTGGATAAAGGATGAAAATACATATTTCGTCTGCAATGTTTACAATGTTCTATTAGAAAATTTAGCCCTTTCATATTCAAAAAGTTCTTCTCGACTAGCACTATGCATAGACTGATACTCAAAACTTTGACAAAGGGAAATAATGAAATAGTCTTCGCTAATTCATTGAAAGACAACTTTCTATTGAATGAAAGTAAACATAATTTACTTAGTGAAATTTAAGCTTTAGAAGCTGACATACCAGTTACACTACTCCCTTCGAAACGTGCACGAAAATTAAAGAAAAACTTCGCCAACCTAATATTTATGAATATTGTTATTACATTTTCTTTTTTTTGATAAATTTATGTATTTCTGGAATATATATGTAATTGTCTTGGGTTGAGCAATTCGACAATTGAATCAAATATAGTGTAATACATATCATTCCTATGACAAAGAAATCTCTTATATTTTGAAATAAAGTATAGTATGCATATGTGAAGCATAAGTATATCATATATCAAGTTGATGTCGGATATTATTTCACAGTTAAATAATGTCCAGTAAGAATGAACAATATATCATGATGGAGGACACAAGTTCATTATGAAATAATGTCCAGGACACTATTTCATTATGAAATAATGTCCATGGACAATAATTCATATGATATTTTGTCTGGAGGACATTATTTCATGGAGGACACTATTTTATGTTACACTTGCTCATTGAAATAACAGCCCGCAGATAGACATTTAGCCCCACTTGGACACATTACCCCGATTCAGAGCCGTATTAGCTCTTTCTCCTTAATGCGGCGTACTTAACGGAGAAGCAACACATACCAATTTTATAGTCTTTTGTTTGACCTGATTGGGGTTCGAACCCACTTTCTACCGCAATCGAGGCAAGTATATTAACCATTAAACCACCGATGTATTCTCTTGAAATTAGATATAATGGTCCCACCTGTCCAAAATAGGAGGTGCACATCTTGAAAGTACAAAATTTGAATATGGTTTCAGTTTGAGATTATATAAGCTAGGTATCCTCTACGGCATGCGATGACAAGTTTCTTAGATTGGTAAAATCATAAGAGTTGCAATTGTCAATGTTTGTGCAATGCTTGAATATTGTTGAATGGAAATTGTTATAAAAATGAATGTACCACTATTAGTGCAGGAACTGCTTATCCCTCCGGAGCAACTCAGTTCACCCATGTCGTTTTGCGGGTTCGTGTTGCTCAACTTTTAGTTTTGTTTGTAGTGTTTTGTGAACTATGTTTTGTTTTTGTTTTCTTTTCTTTCGTCTATCGTTGCATGGTCTATCTTTTTTCCATTGACAACTTCTGATCTTCAAAATGTACATACACAAACCAGTTACCCTTCCAATTTTGCGGATGGATGGACTATATATGCGCCCTCCGCTGACAACGCAGGTAAACATTGAACATTATTAAGAAATACGATTTAATTATCATAAGATTATGTAAGGCACAGCTTTTCATATTGCACAATGAAGAATAGTAGGCTGATGGGAATTTGAGGCTAGCTTCACACTGGTGTTTAATTTTTATATTCATAGCATTCAGATTATAATGTGTATCGGGACTGTCCTGGTCGTGATCGTATGGTAGTTGGATATATTACTACATCTGCAATTATGATTTTTTTGCGCTCAAATGTATGACCAATGCGCTTAAACGTCGTGCAACGATACAGCATTATGTGATCAAGTTTATCGGTGACTTGAGACAGGTCGGTGTTTTTTTCCGGGAACTCCAGTTTCCTCCACCAATAAAACTGATCGCCATGATATAACTGAAATATTGTTGAAAGTGGCGTAAAATTACCATGACATTGACCGCGTTATGTATCGGAAAGGAGTGTAGGGATTCATCGTAACGAACTTGCATTATGTATTAATATATTATATGCTGGATAATTTAAAATGTTCATTTTTCCTAGACGCCGGTGATGTTTTCAAATCGAACAGATCGAACAGGTAAATTCAAATCGAACAGACCGAATAGGTAAATTCAAATCAAACAAACCCAACAGGTAAAGTCATCAATCTCGTTATCGCACACTGTATAAATTCCCCAGGTGAGATATATTGTGAGTCGGAACATGGTTTTAGCGTGAAGCACACGCTGTGTGAGGAACATGCAGCTTGAGTATTATAATTGTCAAATTCAGGACATGGATATTCATAGGCAAAGGTTCATTACGCTCAGGTAAGTCTTTTTGCTTTATTTATGGTTATTTTTAGTCAATTTTGCTGTCGAAATGTGATTTCTTGCTCGCGGTCCAGAATGTCCGGAAATTCACAAAGTATGCAAATGTATAGACAATGTAAGTAATTTGTGTGTTAAATATCTATTTTGCAGGGGTTTTATGCCTGGTTTTTGGTATGCTTGTAGCAAAGTTGTTAGCCGTGTAAATGGTGTTAATATTGAAATGGTACCGATTTTGGTGTACATAAATTGATGTCACAACGCCCAGTATAGGTGATATTATTATCGTTAAGATGCCGTCATAAATTTGGAATACAAGAGTCCGTAAATATTAAACATAAAGTCCGTGCTGAACACATTTGATTTATGCAGTCATATTAGTCACGGTTTGCTGGATACAACAGTGAAGCGATAGTTTAATCATTCTAGTGTCCTCGTCATCAGTTCAAATCTACAATTTATGTGAAATAAATTCGTCCGTATTTATAAATTATCCAAGGGGAACAACCCATTCCAATTTGTGAATTTCTTCAGTACCGCACCGTTTAACCATACCAGAAATACGTGTGTGCTATATGGTATTCTTCCGGCTATAATATGCACACCGTTTATATGCATTGTATTTATTCAGTGTTTTGGATCAATACCATATTTGTTCAGTGTGTTGAATGAATATCGTTTATGTTCAGTCTGGTGAATATTGTATTATTGTGTAGACAATTGCATTGCATATATCATCTGTTTTATGTTTATTTCTTATATTTTGTTAATTAAAATTATATGTTTAAATATGGGTTTTTATATGACATTGGCCACCTGACAATCCAAAGAACTTACTTCTTTACAAACATTATTGATTGATTGGTGTTTAACGTCCAGAGAGCAATTTTTCAGCTATATTCAAGACGAAAACATTTAAAAATTAAACGCCACGGGACTCGAAACAAGGAAAGGTGGTGGGTAGGGACGGATAATTTAGCCACTGCAACAGGTCTCCTATGGACCACTCATCATGAGCATAATGCTCATATTGAGCTGTTACACTGGGTTCTTTAACGTGCGAAGTGTGTGGCATTCTGTCAACACGGTACCTCGGTTTTATATACCTCTCATCCGAAGGACGGGTTGGTTGTGGATTCATACATCCCGCACAACCGACGGACGCCCCTTCAAGCCGAAGAAGCTCTCGGGCCCATTTCTATACCCCGGGGTTCCCGCGGGGTTGGAAAGAAACAACACAGCATTCTATGAACTAAGTTAAACTATATCCATACTTTGACGAATAAACGTTATTTATTATATAATTTGTTTATACCCGTACTTGCAATAAACCACGCCGTCTATTGCAACAGTATTCTGGAGAAATATCAATCGGATGTTAACCAGGCAACGGGAGATAACTCGATTTATTCCAAGATAATTACAGTTAGATCATTATTTAATCTTCTTTCATTTATTTATTTTAGGCAACACATTACACACTTGAAAAATATAGGTTTCTTTAAATGAAAAGTTCCTGACAATACTAAATATACACCTGCACGAAAGGTTATACGATGTTTTTTGTCAGTCCTTTTATATATTATTGCTCGAATGACTCGGATGGTACATTTTCAGCCTGCCAGACAATGCCAATCACATGCGTATACCATCGTCCTTTTGCAGTATACAGCGTGCAATAACCCCATGGCCGTTTCTCGTGCATTTTTGCATTATGCAGCTCACTAGTAAGGTCAGCTCACTATGCTTACTAGTAGCTGGTATATTGCCCTCTGTGAATACTAGTAGCTGGTATAGTACCCTCCATTTCGTTTTAATTCTAGCTGTTATATGAAGTTAACATCCACGTCTATCCAGTATCTCTATTTGGTTATAAATTTTATTAATAGCT
>MJUT01001769.1:0-15274 GCA_002080005.1 Gigantidas platifrons | reverse complement strand
ATAAGCAACAGAAGACGAACAGCAAAACATTTAATTATACTTGTTCTACTAAAAAGTGGAGATTTACACCCACAACCAGGTCCCATATCCCAAAGAAACACAGGCAACCTAAATTCCCGTGCACAATCTGTCAAAATGGAGTGATATCGACCAGTAAGGCTGTTGATTGCGATCATTGTCAAAAATGGACACATGTGAAATGTACAAGTTCCATTACAGTAATCCAATATGACAAATCGGTTAATGGAAATACCGACTTTTCTTTTATTTGGAATGAATGCTGAATTAGATGTTTCCTATTCTACTTGGACGAAATTCCAGATGATGATCAGAAAAAATACTTCAATAAAATCACCTTTGGAGAATCATGAACAATGTTTTGACATATTCAAAAATAAATGACTACACATGATTCATATCAATGTCAGAAATTAGACTGTTAGCAACAAGAACAAAAGCTGTAGTTATATCATTTACATAATTGTGGTTAGACGAATCCGTTATAAATGCAGACGTTAACATACATGATTACTGTGTAGTACGATCTGACAGAAACATACATGGTGGTGGAGTATGTACTTTTGTAAGATCAGATATAGCATTTTCACAACGAAACGATCTCCATTCAAAAAACATTGAAGCACTTTGGATTGATATACTACTTCCAAAAACCAATCCTATTTTAGTGGGAACAATATATAGACCACCGAATCAGAGCGATTTTCAGAACACTTTGAAGATACTATGACAAAGATAAATCCTGAAAGGGAAACTTTCATTTTTGGTGATTTCAATATATGTTTATTAAGTAAATTGTATGCACGTTGTAAAATATATCAAAATATTCTTAATATGTTTAATTTGAAGCAATTAATAAGTGTACCTACTAGGGTTATTCAGACTTCCAGTACCCTGGTCGATCACTTAATAAGTAACAGTGAAGACAGAGTAAGTCAATCAGGTGTATTACAATTAGGCCTCAGTGATCATTTTCTGATACGTTTTATCAGGAAAATAGTTAGACAAATGTTAACCAGGAGAGTATTGTAAAAAATAGATCAATGAAAAGTTATAGCAAATATGATTTTACTGACAAATTAAGTAATGCAAATTGGTCAGATTTATACCTGTGTAGATATGTCAATAATGGAAGGAGAATATTTCAGAGAATTTGTATGTCAATTTTAGATGATATTGCACCAACAACATAAATTAAAATAAAACAAAAACCGAACCATGGATAACATCTGAAATATTAGATCAAATAAGAGAAAGGGATATATTTTTATATTTATTTAAGAAAACCAAGAGTAAACACTTTTATTATGATTATTGTAAAATTAGGAACACATTGCACAGAGAAATAAAAAGGTAAAATCAGAATATTTGTCATGCAAGATTGAAGAAAACAAAAATAATCCCCCAAAAATATGGGAACATCTAAAATCCCTGAGATATTGCACTAAGCAAAAGGTAAATGCAAAGATTGTCCTGGATATAGATAAAGAACATTGTCATGATTCAAATGTAACTGCAAACTATATCAATCATTTCTTTACTAACGTGGCATCCATACTAGTTTCAAAATTGCTTCCATGTCCTAAATTATTAAACTTCAATTTGGACATCTTTAAACAGTTTTATAAATCAGTTTTTGTAAATAATTTACATCTAGATTTATCTCCAGTTACTGAAGATTTCATCTGCAGAGAGCTTGAAAAATCAAACCCAAATAAAAGCACAGGGTTAGACAATATTCCTGCAAGCTCCCTTACAGAATTAAATATGAATACTTAGACTAAATTTGTGTTTGGTAGAGTACCTGATCTGACTAAATTTATTATTCCAATAAACATAACTTATTTTATTAATTATAAAACATGCCACTCCATCAATAGTACATTTATATATTATAGACTATTTTATCATACTATACAGAATACATATAAATTACGAGTGAATAAGACAATTCGAGATCTAGATGAGTTTTATATTGAAATGAATGCACTATTGGTGGACTGCTATTTGTTAATATACTGTATATATTTGACGTTCTTGTTTATATGTGTTTCCATCTTGCTACTGGGGATGATATATATAGGCGGAGCCTGTTATCCAATCCTTTTTATTTACAATCAATAACATATTTGAAATTGAAATTGAAGTGTGAAAGGAACAATACTCACCGGCTTATTAAGCGTAAACTGACCGAAACCAGGTTATATCATATAACCTGTTCAACAATTTCAAATATTCCGTAAATATATTTATATTTGTAGATTTTTTTATATAAGGTTAAAATCTAAGGTAGACCACTCAGAGGTGGACTAAACAGATGTCATTTAACTATCAATTATTTCGATTTTTGATTTTTGGTGCTTAACGCCAATTTCATCAATATTCTAGCTATATCATGGCGACCAGTTTTAGTGGTGGAAGAGACAGGAGTAACCGGAGAGAACCACCGACCAAGAGCAAGTCGATTATTTCAACTTTACATGTGAATATGTATCATGCTTCCTCCGTTGTATTTGTTACTTAATGCTGCTATATAAAACAGGGAGTTACGGTGTTTAATGCCACCTTCAACACTATTTCAGCTATATCGTGGCGATCAGTTTTATTGGCAGTGTAAACCAGAGTATTCTGGGAAAACCACCGATCACATAATGTTATATCAAGTACACCTTACCTGGATCAGATTCGAACTCAAAACGTTAGTTGTGCTAGGCACTGATTGCATGGGTAGTTATGAATCCAACTACCATAATATCGCTACCACTGTGCATATTTTCACATATAGTTGAGGATACATTAATATTTGCATCGTTTCTAAGAGGAAAAAAGTATGTCAAATTTAACATTTATTCTATTAAAGTGTGATAAAAGCGCATGGAATTTTTAATGACTATTTTTTTTTAAAATACGGCAGTAATTTTCTGTTTTACATTTTAAGGTCTAAAACATTTTTATATTACACCCCACAAAGTCTAAGAAAAGTGTGTGCAACTTTACATTAGGTCATGTATTGTGACGTTTTACACTGATAACGTCATGACTTCACGGTAAGCAAATTTGACTAAAAATCCCTTGGCACTGATCAGTGAAAAAGGGCTTTGCATACAAAGGGTTAAATACTAAAAAATCAACAAAGCTAGCCGTACAGCTTTTTCGTAAATATGCAAATGAGAAAATGAAAGCATTCAGTATAATTAATTAAATAACATATAGTTGAGAGGGTGATATATCAGATTGTTCGCCTTGGTCGACTATGCTTTTCTCAGGGTAACAATATGATATATAACCCTCTCAATTATATGTTATTTACTAAAACAAGTAATATACACTTCGAGAAAAGTTAATAATATAACATTGAATTATGCTTCGTTAATTGATTGGATGGTGTTGAACGCCATTTTGAGCAATATTTCAGTTATATCGTTGCGATCAGTTTTATTGGTGGAGAGAATTTGAGTACAAGGTAGTTGTATGTATTTTGTGTGTATGTCAGAGTAAATTATCACATTTCGAACTTACCTGCAGTGCCCCTCTTTAATTTCCTGATTGTCTCTACAAACTGTATACATGTCCGACTTGTCACCAATCTGTGATATACCCATCATTTCTAAAAATAAATGTTTTTTTTTTTAAATAAGTAAAACCTCTCTCCTAAGTAAGCACTTGTAGATACTACTACCACATTAAACAAACAATCTCTCTCTCTCTCTCTCTCTCTCTCTCTCTCTCTCTCTCTCTCTATAAATATATATATATATATAAACATCTAAATATATTGTATGCCCACTCATGTTAAGGCAGTTCATACATTGAAAATAAGAAAAAAAAAATGTTTTTACTTTTTGGTTCAATACACGCAATAATGCATAAATTTTACTCATTTAAGCCATAAAAAAATAACATTATAATTGATCTACTCAGAAAGCAAAAACAAATATATATCAGAAATCAATCACAGATGTCACGTGATCACATTAAAAAGAAAGTAGCATCGTCACCACTAAAACCGAACAGAACAACGGCACTGCGATGTTCAATACATGTAATGAAGGAACCGGTGAATTGGGGATATCCTATTCTTCAAGAAAGTATAAGTCGTGGCAAAGTGTTGAATTTCATTTTATTAAATGTGGGAACAGATTGAAAAGCCAAATATGTCAGAAAGCCCCTTTTCCGAGTTCTCTAGGATTTGTCTTGCTACGTTCAATTCCTGTATTATTTGCCATAGGAAATTATTGTATCTAATGTTCAAGTCTGTTGACTGTTACAATTTTTCCAAGATCAGTCTTCGGGATGCCGTTGTTCTATTGCGTTTTTTTTTTTTTTAATTTAATAAACAAATGCTAAAAACCGATTATTTTAAAACACTTTAATTAAGGACGTAAGGTTTTTGTAATATCGATTGCGGACGTGTAAATATTCCGGAAAAGTTACGTCACTGCAAACGTGATGTATATAATGCAATTCGTCGTTTTCATTTTCATTTATTTTTAGTAATCAACGTAGTAACAATTTTCCTTTAATACATGTTTCACATATGTGCTTTTAAAGCGCTCTCCCTTCTTCACAAATTAATTTGTATAGTTTATCTGCTGAAATATCTGACAACAACGTTACCGTAGGATCTTACATGTGTATGCCCTCTCTACTGCTTTTTTGATAATAACAATAGAAGACACATTTAAGATGGTATTAACACACGATTGTATGCATATAAACATGTTTAATGAAGTAAAGAAAAAAGACAGTAAATAATAAAGAAATGTTATTGAAAATAAATGTGTAAACAGAAAGCTAAAAAAACAAGGGGGGGGGGGGTGATTTCATATCACAAGCGCCTGTGGGAGGACCAACAACGAGTTGGTTTTCAATCAATGTTGTCTGAATTTCCCACTAATTAATGCCATAGTTACTAAATGGCCAAGATGTGCCACCTTTTATATAGAAATATATTGTTTTGTCTTCATTATACCTTGTCTTGTCAGAGGTTTTATTTGCAATGAATAAATGCCTTTGGTATTTTGGACTTGTCCTTCATAATAGCATATCCTGTGTAACACATATGTATTTTTATTTTAAATTTTATGATTAAAATTGAAACCTTAAATGCAACCCAAATTGTCCCTATTCATTCATCAAAATATTTAATTTGGTGTGAATAATGCACTCCGATTGGCTGATCCTCCTAGAGTAACATTGGTTATACTCGATAACCTGGGTTTGTATTGTGACGTCACCAAAGTGTTAATCCTCTAACGACAAATTAAAATAGTCACATGAAATAATCGCAATTAAAATTGAGGAATAAGTAAATATTGTTGTAAAAATTAAAATATAAGGAATATTTGATATTGTTGAACAGGTTATACTTGCATAACCTGGCTTGAGTCTGTTTACGCTTTTAATAAACCGCTTCAAATTTTCCTTAATTATTAAAATGTATCAACCATCTTGGTGACATAAATTACTATCTTTCACATTGCAATTTGGAAAGCAAAACATATTTAGTAAATTCAGCATTTGTGTAGATCTAGGTAAATTTCAAATTGAAGGGTCTGTATTAATACTATTGATTAGGAGTGTCATTTCTTATATTTTCCAGAATTTAGGACACTTTATACGTATAGAAGTTAATATAAGACTCATTTGTCTGGATTATTGTAAGAATCCAAATTAAATTGGACAAACAAGAATAAAACCCAAAGCATGTGTTGTCTGCTAACTTGGATTTCAGATCTGCAAAAAGAAAAAAAAAGAAAAAAAAGAAAGCAGAACAATGAGTGTGTATTCATATACCATTTTGGTGGCACCGATTTTCTATCATTGTAAAGCCAGATATCTGGTAAAGAACTGTCCAATGCACAGCAAAATTTGCCTACAAATGTTTCAACTGTTTCAGACAGGAATAATTGTGAAATGTGTTTCCTGTAGGGTCCCATGTTGAATTTGTCCTCATGGTCATCTTGGATTTCTGATTTTCAGAGAAAATTGATAATTTGTAAGGGACCATTCAACGATTACTCATGTTCAGTTAAAAAAGTTTCGGTTCAATCGAACATCTAGAGATGGATGACTTTTTTTTATTTGTCTGCATCAGTGGCCATCTTAGATTCCCGATGGACAAAAACAAAACTGTTTAAGAGGGTCAAATATGACACATTCCTACAAAATAACATGTTCATCCCATGTGTGGTTTCAGATAAGATTTTGAAATTTCAGAATCAGAAAGAATTGGTCGTAGAAGTCATGTTCAATTTCTCATTCCAATGAAAAACATGATTGATTGATTGTATTTTGGTGTTTAATGCCACTTTCAACAATATTTCAGCTATATCATGGTGACCAGTTTTAGTGGTGGAGGAAGCCGGAGTACCCGGAGAGAACCACCGACCATGGGCAAGCAATTGGTAAATTTGAGCACTTTCGTCTGTATTGGTGATAGGCTTGTACGAGTTGTTGGATCCAGCGACCTACATCATTGAGCCACCCGGGCCCCTGAAAAAAACATGTAATATTGAGAATCAGCCTTGTAATATATCTACCATGTTTGGTTTTAATTGGGCCTGTGTTTAGTGAAAAATAGTTTGAAATGTTTGTGGTCGAAGATGAATGCTAAATGATGGCAATAGCTAATTTTTGTTTTAATACTTGAAAACCATTATTTGTAAAATAATTTATTCCATTAAAACCTACAGTAAATATTCTTATTATATTCTTAAGTTTGATGAATAAATAGGGTAATTTTCAAAAGTTGACACATTTCTGTCAAGATAGTGTAATTGTAATGAGATGGTTGTTGGATATTTCTTTGTATACTAAGGTTTAGTATATCACAAAACATATACGAACAAACACCTAATTTTAACATGTTGTCCATCTTTTACATTATGAACAAACGAGCGACTTATCGATTGGTTATAATCTCATTAGCACATGAACATGTGACCGACATTCCCGTCGTAAATGTACATCTTGATGAATTATTGTCTGCTCGAATTTGGCGGCATGAATTGTGTGCGACATATTCTGCATACATACATATAAATACCCGCCTTCCAATCAAAGTATACTACGGTATTTGTACTCTTAGCATAATCAGAATCGAAATAAATCATGGAATCCAGAATTAATGTGCCTCTGGCTCGGGAAAAATCATTAATATCCACCAACCCATGTTAAAACTGAAAACACATTCTGACTTCCACGATTTATTTATTAATTAGACTATGTTAACTGTTTCATGTGATGGAACATTTAAAACAGGTTCCTTGTGTATGGAGAATATCATATTCAGAACAAGCATTAATTGTTTGGAGTGGTCATTGATGTACCCTGTTGCAATGTATTTTTTTCTGACCTGATCATCCATCCTCTCCCAAGCCATGACCTGCATTTCCAACAGCAAATGCCACCTTTTAACGAAATATAAATATAAAAAAAATGTGCATAGCTGAAGCACTGGTTACTTGCCATTACAAAAATAATCAATCAACTATTCAACCAAATTTGTTAAGGATTGATAGAATTGTGTGTTCGGTTCATGAAGAAATACATTCACTGCAGGTTACGCAAGGGTGTGTACAACCTGATTGTGGTTATTTCTAATGAACCGAACACATAATTTCGATCAAGCCTTATAAATTAATTCAAACTTGTTTGCTATAATATTGAAAAATATATTTATTTTTTCAAAATATGGCAAATAATCGGAAATACATTTTTATAGCCCAAAGGGTGCCTCCTTAAAAAAAATTGCCTGATGACAAAGGCACACGACGCCTGGAGAACGACGTCTACTTTCAGAATCAGCACATATGAAAATAACCTCAACTTTTTAAGCCAATCAAAACACGTATAGAATGACATGTGACTCTAAAATTAATTTATCTCGATATTGTCCAACTCTTCACATTCGCAAAGCATGCATATTCATACGGATTCCTGTGACACATTGAAATACATACTTTCAGTAAACCAATTATTTTCATTGATCGACGTGAAAAGAAAGCTTATAAATAGTGATAATCATAAATTCCACCAATATCAATAAAACGATTACCTTTCATCTTAACTGAACTTGAGCACTCGTGATCGTAGGATAGTTGAATGTACAACTACCTGTGTAATTGTTGCCTATCTAGACAATAGTATCGCCACTTATGTTTTGAGTTTGAACCCCATGCATGGCGAGGTGTACTTGATAAAACACTATGTGATAAAAGTTTTTCAGTGACATGCGACAGGTCTGTGTTTTTCTCTGGGTACTCCAACTTCCGCTACAAAAGTAGTAACTGAAATATTTTTCAAAGTGGTGTTAAACACCTAACCTCCAATGAACAAATGATGGATCAAAAGTTTGTGTATGTATTGTAGTGTATAATATAAAACCCCTTTGGGTCATAATGTGGCATATCTTTACAAGTACCAATAAAACTACAACAATAGTGTTTCCCATACTACAATTGTGGGAACTGTTATACACATAACATGTCATTAAGCAATGCACTGCAAAAGAAACAACTTCACTTTCATTTTTTTTATTATTAACAACTGAATTAAGTTATTTCCATGAACTCAAAATTATGTTTCAGTGTTTACTGCATCTTAATATGTACATGTAGGTATGGCTGCATCCTGATTTCTTGTCAACTGAAAACTACAATTAATCATGTCTTTCTGAATCATTAAATAAATATTCAATCACTTAATTCATCACATCTTTCGGTCCTTGATCACTGAATATTGAATCCAATATATCATTGTATTCTTTGGATTTATACATGAAAAATTGCAAGTCGACTATGGGGAATCAAATATATCGCTTTACATATATGTACATTGTTGTACAGATAATCTTGTATAATGTGTCATATTCACTACCACATGTAATACACACAGACTCTACACAACACAAACAGCTCCAAAATTATTCAATTTGATCGATTACGTCTGATCATGCAAACGTATGAGTATATTATGGGTTCTGTCTAAGTCAAATATTCCTGTTCCTTTAAAGTTTATGTTGATTCTTCTATGGTATTTAAATCTTATTTGAGTTTAAGCCATCCATTGTTTGTTTTTCTTTATGTTAACTCTGAAAAAAAAACAGCCAAGTTAATAAAATAAAAGGACTCACTGTAGTCTGTACATGTATCAAACTAAATTTAAAAATCCTTTTAATACAACTCCTTTTTGGAGTGAAACAAAAATAGGCTTCAGGGAGCCTGTTGTCACCCACCAGAGATGTTAGGTATTAAAATGTTGTCTTTTGAAAGGAACTTACTGCAAGAACAAACTTGATCTGTGTATTATTCATTTAAAGATAGTTTAAAAATTCTACATTGATGGATGCAATAATCAGATGGACTTAATAACACAACAGACGCCAATAAGCGTCTCCAGAGGGTCCAGCAAATCATATACATGTATGTGTGGAATTTTGCTAGAAATTAAAGATATAAAATATAACAAACTACCATGAACTGAAACTGTAATTCAGTTAATTGTTTTCCCAAAATGGGGGAGGGGGCAAACACATCAATATTCGTTGTATCTAATGAACAATTAAATTATAAGTTGTACGTTCAATGCTGATGTTGTCATAATTTAACTAAAGACAGAACCTTGTTAAAATCAAGGAGTAGTATTTATCCTGCATTCATTATCATATTAGTATGATAATTACAGTACTCAGTAGGTGTATATAAATAATTTTTTTAGGGGAAAGGTTATTGTTATGGTCTTTAATGCCACTTTCAGGTCCAGTGGGACAAATGTATTGTATGAATGTCGCCTGCATAGACGTTTATATAATATACTTTATTTCCTGTGACTATATAATGAATTATTCCTTATCCTATACAATATATTAACAATTGCCTAGTTAAATTGCTGTCAAATTATTATATTAAGTATATATGTACCATCTAAACAGCTTAAATGCAGGTTTAATGTATATCTCTAGATTTCTCTTACGAGTCAAGGTTACTCTTCGATTATTTAAGCTCCATATTTATGGAGCGGATATTGTCGAGTGATCTGGGGGGCTGGACGTAAGGCTACGTGATTGGTGCTGCAGTGTATCAATGGTGTGAGTTCAAATCCCGTAGAGGGAAGAACAAAAATTAAACAGCTCAAACATAGAATTCTAGCACTCTTTGGTTTAATTTCCAGACGTAGATAATATTTAGTATTAACATAGTATCACAAGTAACTTTGAGATCCAGTGGGACAAATATATTGTATGGTTGTCACTTTCTTAGACGTGTGTATGTTTTACTTTATTTCCTGTAACTATAATTAATTCAAACTATTGGTAGGATAAAACAATAGTATAATTCAGATGTAACACTAATATGAATTGTTGGTACATAAAACAATAGAATAAATCAGATGTAGCACTAATGTAAACAGTTGGTAGGATAAAACAAGAGAATAATTCAGATGTAACACTAATATGAACAGTTGGTATGATAAAACAATATGACAATTCAGATGTGACACTAATGTGAACTGTTGGTATGATGAAACAATACAACATTTCAGATGTAATACTAATATGAACAGTTGGTAGGATAAAACAATAAAATAATTCAGATGTAACACTATTATGAACTGTTGGTAGGATAAAACAATATACGAATTCAAATATAACACTAATATGAACTATTGGTAGGATAAAACAATAGAAGAATTCCGATGTAACACTAATATGAACTGTTGGAGCGATAAACAATAGAATAATTCAGATGTAACACCAATATAAACTGTTGGTCGGATAAAACAAGAGAATAATTCAGATATGTCACTAACATGAACTGTTGGTAAGTTAACAATAGAATAATTCAGCTGTAACATTAATATGTACTGTTGGTATGCTAAAGCAATATAAGAATTCAAATGTAACACTAATATGAACAGTTGGTATGATAACACAATATGAGAATTCAGATGTGACACTAACATGAACTGTTGGTAGGATAAAACAATATAACATTTCGGATGTAATACTAATATGAACAGTTGGTAGGATAAATCAATAAAATAATTCAAAAGTAACACTATATGAACTGTTGGTAGGATAAATCAATAGAGGAATTCAGATGTAACACTAAAATGAACTGTTGGTAGGATAAAACAATAGACGAATTCAGATGTAACACTAATATGAACAGTTGGTAGGATAAAACAATAACAGAATTCAGATGAAACACTATCATGAACTGTTGGTATGCTAAGGTAATATAATAATTCAGATGTAAGACTAATATGAATTGTTGGTAGGATAAAACAATAGTAGAATTCAGATGTAACAATAATATGAACTGGTGGTACATAAAACAATAGAATAAATAAGATGTAACACTAATATGAACTGTTGGTAGGAGAAAACAATAGAATAATTCATATGTAGCATTAATATAAACTATTGGTAGGATAAAACAATAGTATATTCAGATGTAACACTAACATGAATTGCTGGTACATAAAACACTAGAATAATTCAGATGTAGCACTAATATAAACTGTTGGTAAGATAAAACAAGAGAATAATTCAGATGTGTTACTATCATGAACTATTGGTAGGATAAACAATAGAAGAATTCAGCTGTAACATTAATATGAACTGTTGGTATACAAATTCAAATGTAATACTAATATGAACAGTTGGTATGATAAAACAATATACAAATTCAGATGTGACATTAACATGAACTGTTGGTAGGATAAAATTATAAAACAGTTCAGATGTAATACTAATATGAACAGCAGTAGGTAAGATACAACACTAAAGGAATTCAGATGTAACACTAACATGAACTGTTGGTATGATAAAACAATAGAAGAAGTCAGATGCAAATCTAATATGATTTGTTGGTAGATAAAACAATAGAAGAATTAAGATATAACATTAATATGAACTGTTGGTAGGATAAACAATAGAGTAATTCAGATGTAGCACAAATACGAATTGTTGGTGGGATAATACAATATAAAAAAATGGATGTAACACTAATATGAACAGTTGGTAGGATAAAACAATAGTATAATTCAGATGTAACACTGATATGAATTGTTGGTACATAAAACAATAGAATAAATCAGATGTAGCACTAATACAAACTGTTGGTAGGATAAAACAAGAGAATAATTCAGATGTAACACTAATATGAACTGTTGGTGGGATAAAACAATAGAAAAATTCAGATGTAGCACTAATATGAACTGTTGGTAGGATAAAACAATATAAAAATTCAAATGTAACACTAATATGAAAAGTTGGTAGGATAAAACAATACAATAATCAGATGTAATATTATTATGAACTGTTGGTATGCTAAGGCAATATAAGAATTCAGATGTAACACTAATATGAACAGTTGGTATGATAAAACAATATAATAATTCAGATGTAACACTAATATGAACTGTTGGTAAGTTAAAACAATAGTATAATTCAGATGTAACACTAATATGAGTTGTTGGTAGGATAAAACAATAGTAGAATTCAGATGTAACATTAATATGAACTGTTGGTACATAAAACAATAGAATAAATAAGCTGTAACATTAATATGAACTGTTTGTAGGAGAACAGAATATAATAATTATGAACTGTTGGTATGCAAAGGCAATATAAGAATTCAAATGTAACACTAATATGAACATTTGGTAGGATAAAACAATAACATAATTCAGATGTAAAACTAATTTGAAATGTTGTTAGGATAAAATATCAGAATAATTCAGATGTAACACTAATATGAACCGTGGATAGGATAAAACGATATAATGATTCAGATATAGCAATAATATGAACTGTTGGTAGGATAAACAATAGAATAATTCAGATGTAACACTATTATGAACTGTTGGTATGCGAAGGCAATTTAAGAATGCAGATGTAACACTAATATGAGCAGTTGGTAGGATAAAACAATATCATAATTCAGATGTAAAACTAATTTGAAATGTTGGTAGGATAAAATAACAGAATAATTCAGATGTAAAACTAATTTGAAATGTTGGTAGGATAAAATAACAGAATAATTCAGATGTAACACTAATATGAACTGTTGGTAGGATAAAACAATAAAATAATTCAGATGTAACACTATTATGAACTGTTGGTATGCAAAGGCAATATAAGAATTCAAATGTAACACTAATATGAACAGTTGGTAGGATAAAACAATAGCATAATTCAGATGTAGCAATAATATGAACTGTTGGTAGGATAAACAATATAATAATTCAGATGTAGCACTAATATGAACTGTTGGTAGGATTAAACAATAGAATAATTCAGATGTAACACTAATATAAACTGTTGGTAGGATAAAACAATATAAAAATTCAGATGTAACACTAATATGAACAGTTGGTAGGATAAAACAATAGCATAATTCAGATGCAAAACTAATTTGAAATGTTGGTAGGATAAAATAAAAGAATAATTCAGATGTAACACTAATATGAACTGTTGGTAGGATAAAACAATAGACGAATTCAGATTTAACACTAATATGAACAGTTGCTAGGATAAAACAATAAAATAATTCAGATGTAACACTATTATGAATTGTTGGTATGCAAAGGCAATTTAAGAATTCAGATGTAACAGTAATATGAACAGTTGGTAAGATAAAACAATATAATAATTCAGATGTAACGCTAATATGAACTGTTGGTAGGATAAAACAATAAAACATTTCAGATGTAACACTAATATCAACAGTTGGTAGGATAAAACAATAGAAGAATTCAGATGTAAAACTAATATGATCTGTTGGTAGATAAAACAATAGAAGAATTAAGATGTAACACTAATATGAACTTTTGGTAGGATAAACAATAGAGTAATTCAGATGTAGCACTAATATAAACTGCTGGCAGGATAAAACAATCGAATAATTCAGATATAGCAATAATATGAACTGTTGGTAGGATAAACAATATAATAATTCAGATGTAGCACTAATATGAACTGTTGGTAGGATTAAACAATAGAATAATTCAGATGTAACACTAATATGAAATGTTGGTAGGATAAAATAAAAGAATAATTCAGATGTAACACTAATATGAACTGTTGGTATGCAAAGGCAATTTAAGAATTCAGATGTAACACTAATATGAACAGTTGGTAAGATAAAACAATATAATAATTCAGATGTAACGCTAATATGAACTTTTGGTAGGATAAAACAATAAAACATTTCAGATGTAACACTAATATCAACAGTTGGTAGGATAAAACAATATACGAATTCAGATATAACACTAATATGAACTGTCGGTATGCTAAACCAATATAAGAATTCAAATGTAACACTAATATTAACAGTTGGAATGATAAAACAATATGAGAATTCAGATGTGACACTAATATGAACTGTTGGTAGGATAAAACAATAAAATAATTCAGATGTACTACTAATATGAACAGTTGGTAGGATAAAACAATAAAATAAATCAGATGTAACACTAATATGAACAGTTGGTAGGATAAAACAATAAAATAATTCAGATATCAAACTAGTATGAACTGTTGGTATGCTAAGGCAATATAAGAATTCAGATGTAACACTAATATGAACAGTTGGTATGAAAAAACAATATAAGAATTCAGATGTAACAATAATATGAACTGTTGGTAGGATAAAACAATAGACGAATTATGATGTAACACTAATATGAACAATTGGTAGAATAAAACAATAAATGAATTCAGATGTAATACTATTATGAACTGTTGGTATGCTAAGGCAATTTAAGAATTCAGATGTAACACTAATATGAACAGTTGTTAGGATAAAACAATAGCATAATTCAGATGTAACACTAATATGAACTGTTGGTAGGATAAAGCATTAGAATAATTCAGATGTAACAGTAATATGAACAGTTGGTAGGATAAAACAATAGACGAATTCAGATTTAACACTAATATGAACAGTTGGTAGGATAAAATAACAGAATAATTCAGATGTAACACTAATATGAACTGTTGGTAGGATAAAACAATAGAAGAATTCAGATGTAACACTAATATGAACTGTTGGTAGGATAAAACAATAGACGAATTCAGATTTAACACTAATATGAACAGTTGGTAGGATAAAACAATAAAATAATTCAGATGTAACACTATTATGAACTGTTGGTATGCAAAGGCAATATAAGAATTCAAATGTAACACTAATATGAACAGTTGGTAGGATAAAACAATAGCATAATTCAGATGTAACACTAA
>MJUT01001763.1:184776-201132 GCA_002080005.1 Gigantidas platifrons | reverse complement strand
ACGCTAAAAAGATAAAAATATATTACATCAAACTTGTAAAATCCTTAAAAAATCGTATTCGTAAAACTTAACAACAATAGTTTCTCTATGTAACAGATTTACCTTCCTGAAAATATAGATAATCTGATATAGTATGCTGAGAAAACTACCAACATGTAGTAAGTCACCAGTAAATATTATCATATAAGATTGAATCGAGCTGAATGTATTATAAATCAATATATGTGTTGGTTCAACAAATATATGATGAGCAACAATCATTTAATAACATAATGATGTTGTGTAAACTCTAAGATCAAGTTGTAGAATATTACATGTAGTAAGTCCACATATGATGTTTGTAATTTAGTCAAGCTGCTTGTAATAGCTTCATCTATTTGAACGGTAGAGTACGGTGGAGTAAATGGTCCTTCTCTGAAGCCAAACTTTGTTGCAACGACGGCATTCTGTCTGTGTCCTTGTAAAGCACGTCCTAATACCTGCTCTGATCCTGCATATCCCTAGATATAGATAGACATATGATTTGAAAGCTTGGGTCCATTAACCCCGCCACTTTTTATTGAAATGCCTGAACGAAGGCAGAAAAATGCGCAGTCATATATCTATGTGCTACATGTGTCTGCTTCTTTCTGCGATTTTCTATTGAATTTGGGAGCTATTTCGACAATGTAGTATATTTTTCTATTAGATTTGGGAACTATTTCGACAATGTAGTATATTTTTCCTTTTCATTTTATAACTCGTAAATATTTGTGGACAAAAATATCTTGCTTGATCAAGAGTTGGACATGTTAAGGACTTTTGCTTGTCGAAGACATTGGAGCGTTTATGAACTATTGTGCTATCAACAGCTGGTGGGATTTAAGAATTTGTTTAATTCCTAAGGTTGCGTCGTTCAAAACGAGCTTCATGCAATAATCGAAGACCGTTAAAAGCCTCCAATATCAAAACCCCTAACACATATGTGTGACACCTTATTCCGACATTGACCAGGTACTTCAATAAGCAGTAGCGGACCAGTGTAAATCTAAACACCCCCTCCTGATGACAAATAGTCGTTTGAGGATAAAAAATGAGTTGAAAGAGATATTGGTGAAAAAGAAGAAAAATATAAGTTTATTAAAAGAAACAGCATATGAAAATGAATTCCTATGATACATCACAATCGTAGATTCTTAATATCAAAATAAGACCACGAGTGACCGAAGTACGCATTAGCATTAAACGAGTGGTTGGAACTTGGTTTGTTCCGCCCACGAGTTTAATTCTTAATGCGTATTCGATCAAGCTTTCGCTCTGAATAAAATTTTACCTAAATAATGTTGTCCACGCTAAAACTAGATGCAAAATTTGGCTTATGTTAATTATACCTTAATTCGAAATACATGAGTAATAATTATATAATTATTTTTAAATGAATAAAACGTACTTATCAAATTTAGTGCACACGACGCGTTACTAGAATAACCTTCATCAGGTACGTTACTGTAATAACCTTCATCAGGTACGTTACTGTAATAACCTTCATCAGGTACGTTACTGTAATAACCTTCATCAGGTACACTCAATATCGAAAGTAGACCAAGCGACCTAAGCAGGATACTTATTTACTTAATTAAGCATTTTGCTCTAGTTTTTCTGCCGAGTTCCAGATGTGTCCCTGCTCTTTCAATTCTGACTCTGAGCAGGAAAACCAATACTAATTAAATAGCATCATTGTCAACACATTTAAATTAATTTATAATAATGACACTAGTGTTAAAGCATATATTTTTCTGACTGTGTTTTGTAATAGCAACCTGTATTATCCCTGTATTGTTCTATGCCCAGTTTAAGATAACTTACATCTGCAGTATCAAAGAAAGTAATGACAAACTATATACATTTAGAAACTATTGCCCTTGAAACTATTACATTAACAATTATAACTACATACATATATGTCTTAGACAACGTGTTGTAACAATGAGACCTCCAATTAAACATTGGTGGATAATTTATAGGAATTAAGACAGTAAACCAAGAGGACATGCAACACTATGGCTTAACAGAAAAAGACGAAACGATCTGCAAAACACTACACCTCACTTGTCATCCACCAACATAATGCAATTAGAAAAATACTTAAGCTATGTTTTACTTTCCATTAGTAGTAGTACTGTCCATTGTGAACATGGCTATTAGATTTGTGATATACGTCTGAATTTTCCCGCCGAGCGAGTACAAACTATTTGTTATCCCAAAAATCTAATTCTAACACCGTTGGTTTAAATTTCCATACGTATATAAATATTTATTGTATTATGGTGTGTGTTAATTCCCTTTGATGTTAGATGTACAATAACTCTGATACCCACACAGATGCGGGGCTTAACTGTACTACAACTTACAGACTGAGAAGTTGTAGCACGGTCAAAATATACAACAACTTCCTAATTATTTCTAAAATAACAAGATACCAACAAAAAAATGTATACAGTGAAAATTTCGCACATTTAAATGTCTCGAAGTAACACTAAACCGAAACAAAACCATCAGAAAGCCCACTAAGAAAAGAAAAAAAATCCAAGAGAAAAATTATTCGGTTTAATTTCTGAATTTACAGTATTTGTTTACTGAAAGATATAAAAAAAAAAAACACACACACACACAAAACATGAAATTGACACCCCCCCCCCACAAGTTAAACACCGGAATACAACCGCGCGATCACCAAATAAAATTTCATGAATGTCTGTTTTTTCTTGTTTTCGTCATTTTTAATGGATATCTTTTTTTTAAATATGCCCTGGAGTTCGGTATATTTTTATTACATTTTTTTCAGTATTGTTATTTCATCTCGGGCTGACAAAAAAAAGTAAAACGTGTCAACATTTTCCTCACATTGTGCATTTACCGGATTTTTGTTTATACGACAGTTAAATCTTAGGGGGATACTCACTAAAATTTTCTGTACCTAGGCTCGTCACAGAAAATAAATTTCACCCCCAAAAAATAACAAAATTTTCATTCACACCCAAAAAAATAACTCCGCATACAATTTCTGGTGCCAAATTTTGGTTTTAAATAAGCAAAAAATATGTCAAAATATGCAAACAAAAAGTCGGGTATATTCCAACCGCTCATTTCAAATTTGGACGCCCAGACTACACTGATTTCCCGCGATTAGTGTTTGGTTGCACGGGTTTTGATTACGTGACTTTAACACCGCGAAACTTTGACATGTCCATCAAAGATTTTGACAGCTGAAAATTGACCAATCAGAATACAAGCCCGTTGTAGTACTGTATATCCAGTGCAACACCCTAATGTACGGTAGTGTGTTCTCGTCGGTCATTGGCAGACTCGAACTGTACCGTACATCAGGCTGTTGTACTAGATATACAGTACTACAACTATAACATAGTTGTCAAGCATTCCAGGTAACTTTGACATCCAGTGGGGAGATACATAACAATGTTGTTACTTGATGTTTGTATATGAATATATATGAAGTCTAATTAAGGGAATCTACCAACCAGGGAACTTAATGGGTAACGGATCGTCTAGACATGACGATGCAGCACAAACAAATTAAATTATAGAAGTCTAAATATATATAAACGTCTAATATGGTTTGTAAAACAACACCAAGTACACAAAACAAAGTGATAAAGAATTAAAAACTTCGTTGAATGACAAAATGTTCGTCCCACCAAGGGTCTTTATCGATGTGTATTTAAATAAAATTTCGAACCAATATGGCGTCTTAATTTAAAAAAAATGTTTTTGACGGTCCATGTACGGGACAAAAAAAAACAGAAATTGCACATATGAAATTACATATATAAAAGAATTGAAATCCTACATATAAATTAATGAAAGTACAACAACAATAATATAGATACACAATAGGGCTACTCATTTTAATAAATGTTAAATTAGGAATAAAATTGAAAATGAGACATTATAAGTAAATGTATCAAATATAGCTGTCAAATATATTTTTGAAAACTGTATGATACCCAAACTCATTCAAAATAACGGCCCACCAAAGTGTGGAATATATACTATGGGCCAATTGAGCAAACTGTATGTTCTAATAGGAGACCAACAAAAATAGGAGTCAAGAAAGGATATTATTTTTTCTCATTGATTCCATTCGGTGATAAGGTCTTACGTTTTCTGATCCAGAAGCTTTATCTTTCCTGTCTACTTTTATCATCCCACTTGGGGTTATTGTATGGTTGTCACCTACTTAGATGTTTGTTTAATATACTTTATTTCCCGTGACTGTATAATGAATTCTTCATTATCCTATACAATATATTAAACACTGCTGAGTTAGATTGCTGTCAAATTATATATACCATCTACACACGCTTATGCACATGTCTTACGTCTATCCCTAGATTAAATCCTTACGAGACAAGGTAACACTACGACTATTGAAGGTCTTTTTTTAAGGAGTGGATGTAGTCGAGTGGTCTAGGGAGCTGGACGTAAGGCGAAGCGAATGGTGCTGCAGTGTATCAATGGTGTGAGTTAAAATCCCGTCGAGGGAAGAAAAACAATTTGACAGCTTCAAAATCTAATTCTAACACGGTTTGGTTTAATTTTCAGACGTATATATATATACATGTATATATAAATATATATATATATGTGTGTGTGTAATTTTAAGGGTAGTGAATCAAAAATGAATTACTTATTTCAGTTATGAAACAGTTAAGATGCCAGGATTCCAGATCAAGGAGTGAGTGAATGTTGCTTAATGCGAACACAGCAATTGCTTTAGCTATATCATGGCGAGAACAAGTTAATTTTCAATGAAATGACGATGAAGTCCCGCTTTGTACTAGACCAACACGCTTAGGTGGATTTTTATAGTGCTAGCTCACTGAAACAGTCCGCGGATAGACATATGTCGCCCCACTCGGACACATTATTCTCAGTCCGTGACAAACAGTCTTTGCTCGTTCGCCTTAAAGCTACGTACTTGGCGGAGAATCCTCAACCACACCAAGGACAAAAGCTCATTCCTAATACTTTCATAATGTTTGTTTTTCTGATTTTACAGGATCAAATCCTGTTCCTATTCATACCCCGACATGTTTTCAAGGACCTAATGAATGCTCAATATTAATAAAAACAAATATTGTATACAAATCGAATGGACAGTTTATAGTGTGATCACCTGGCCATTGGACATACATGTGTTATCTCTTGTGATGTTTGTTATCTTACATTATTTTAACTTATTGTATTTCTTCTAAGTTTATATCGGGAAAACGGTTCCTGTTCTGTCAAATCATTCACTATAAGTTGTCTAAAATGGTGATTGTTGGTACGAAGCTACACAAGTACTTGCATGGCATCCATGTTTAATTTACAATTAAGAATCTAATTTTAGTCCTCGTTTGTACAATTAAATTTATGTGAAAGTTAATAGTCTATTAACGTTAATTGACGTTTGTGCAACAGAAATAATTCACTATATACTTTAATAGTAAATTAACTTTAATTGTGCTTTGTGCAACAAAGTCCTGAATATTATGTGGTGACATTTTAAATAAATGAGAAGAACAACTAACTAAAATGGAAAAGAAAGTTTTATATATGAATATATCTCTAATATCAGACATATGACATTCTGTAAATTCTGATATTGTTTGATTAAAAACCATATCGACTCGCTTTCACTTTCCATTACATTATGCATGACGTCATACTGACTTGATTAAAAGCCATATTGACTCGCTTTCACTTTCACTGTGATTTGTTATGTATTAAAACAATTACAGTCTTTTATAGAGGTCGATATGAGTTTTTACGGACCTAAGAAATCAATATTGACCTCAGCCTTCAGCTTCGGTAAATATTCATTTCTTAGGGAAATAAAAATTCATATCGACCTCTACAACAGACTATAATTGTATATTATAACCTCTTATAATAACGATAAACTATCCATTAACGATATCAACTCGAAAGCTATGATCTTATCAACCCTAATGATAAAGAGGTCATCTTACATTTCATGGTATATAATTATAGTCTTCTGTTGAGGTCAATACGAGTTTTTATGGACCTTAAAATCGGTATTGGTGAATATTTATTTCTCAGGTCCATAAAAACTCGTATTGACCGATACAAAATAGTGTAATTGTTTTATTATATTAAAATGAAAAGTGGAAGTGAAACCAAGTCATATATGAAATTAATCACTTAATTATGACGTCATACATAATGCCATGGAAAGTGAAAGTGAAAGCGAGTCAATACAAGTTTTAATCAAACAATATCAAATTTTACGGAATGTCAGGTGACAGCATGATAGCCAATAAAATTGTCTCAATATAATCATTATGTAATAATACTATTTATTGATTTTTAACACGGGCATGTGTCGTCGTTGTCGTAGTAGTGTGGTAGATTAATTTATATTTATGTATGTAATCATGGTCTATTAAATTAATGTTGTGATGTTCAATTACTGAAGACAAAGATTAAGATGCCAAAGGAGTTTTCAAAAATCATAACCACGGAAGAAAGACAGTGCAATTAACAAAAGAAAAGGACCAAATCCAAAACACTACACAGAAGACTAAAGATTTAACAAAGCAAATACTACTAAACCTGTGGTGAACTAATGTGCTTCGGAAGGGTTAAGAGTTTTTGCAGTTCATGCTCCATTCGTGACACCTGTCGTGTTACTGTTGAACAATACGATCATCAAGTGATATATAAATCGTGTTGGATACCAGCTTACATACATTAATAAAAATAAGACCCCCCCCACCCCCAGTTTTAGTGGGGTTCGTGTAACTAAAATTTTAGTTGTATGTGTATATTTTATAAATCGTTGTTTGTCCTTTTCTCCTTTTTCTTTAGGCCATTGTATTGTTTCTCCTTCTTCGATTTACGGCTTCTGGTTACTCCATTGGTATCCTTAAACTCTTCTAGCATTATTATAACATGAACTCTCGAGAAAACAAATGCATGGAAGTAATGTCACTTAAACTAATGAAGTTTATCAGTGACTTGAGACAAATCTAGTTTACTTCCAACAGTAAAATGATATGGCACAATATAACCGGAAAACTGTTTAAAACAGTATTAACCATAATATATATGGATTCTGACCTATCATCAACTGCTATACCTTGGGGATGATCAGCGTGCTCATTAATGTAATCTTGTATCTCAACAGGCAAGTTTTCCTCACGTTCAATTCCCTGACTGGACAGATTTTTTATCAAATCTATTGAAGATCTGGAATGTTGTCGACATACTACTTCATAGGGTGTAGTCTTGGTTGTAGAGGATAAAGATTCATCCCATATATAACTAACGGAAGGCCGACACTCCATCCTTTTTCGTTATCTTGGATCCATTGGCCAAGCTTTTTTTTCTAAGTCTCCGTTTGTTCTTTTAATGCAGCATTGTGATTGTGGGCGTCCATGGAGAATAATCAGATCTGTCCAAGTTTTCCTTAACTTTGATATCGCTCTAGCAACGAATTATCGTCCATTGTCTGATTGTAAAATTATCGGTGGACCACACGGAGAAAATATTAACATAAGCTTATTCGCCATAATTTCTGCTGTCTTCTGTGTCAGGGGATGTGCCCAAGAAAACTTACTAAAATGATATATTGCATGCATTATGTATTTGAAATCGTTTTCAGATGGCTAGTCATGTCTATTAAGTCAACTTTAATTCTTGTCAAGAAGCCCAGTGAAATTATTGGTTTTCCTGCAGTTGGTTTCTTAAGAGACTTTCTAGTTGAACAAATAGAGCAAGTCTCGATGAAGAGCCCAGCATAGCTACTTTTTACCTCATGCCATGTTTTGTCTCTTCCTGAATGTTCTGTTCTGGTGTGACATTTTGAAATTACTTCAAATACTTCGTCTCTGGTTACCACTGGACATTCCGTTTGCCCAATGATTGAATCTGGCACCTCCAGGCGCCTTAATTCCCTTTTCAGTATTTATATATTCCAGAATCAAATTGTATTTTTCACTTGATAACACAAATTTCTCTCTGTCGTAATTTGAGGAAGCTTGCTTTCATATTCATCCAATTTCTCATTAAATAGCATGTTTTCGTCTTCCATACCGATTCAAACACATTAAAGTTAAATGGTGAACATTTTATCAACACACCTTTGGCTAGGAATTGTGATTAGTATTACAAGTTAACCGTAGTTGACGTGAAAAAATATTTTATGCGCTGTTGTCATTGCAATTTTCCGATCAGTCCCGATATATTAATGACAATATTGTTATAATCTATAGAAATCAACTTTAATTTTTTTTTTTTTTTTTATACTTTAATATATTCTATATATATATATCTCTATTATATTTTAATTTTTTAGTAGACCATTTCAGGGCGATTCGGAATCGCCCTAGTTCAAATCGGGATATATTAATTTATCCTAGGAGAAACCCACATTCTGATTTACACTGGATTAAAACCAGTGTAAATCTGAATTCGGGTTTCTCCTAGGACAAGCCCGAATTCTGATTTTCCCTAGGATGATTCCGAAAAGCCCTGGATTCGGATTTGCCCTGTAACATATATATATGGTTAATATTGTTTTAAATATATCATGAGCATAATGCTCATAATGCGCTGTTACACTGGGTTCTTTTACCTGCGAAGAGGGTGGCAATCTCTCAACACGGGACCTCGGTTTTATTTACGTTTCATCTAAAGGACGGGTTGGCTGTGAATTTATATACCCCGCACAACCGATGGACGCCCCTTCAAGCCGTAGAAGCTCTCGGTCCCATTTCTATTCCCCGAGGTTCCCGCGGGGTTGTCAAATTTTTGAGGACTAGTGCCTCTATGACGGAGAAACCTGGTGCCTATTCTACCCTCGGCACAACCTCTGGGAGGGGGTCGGACGGACGATGACGGACGCCAAGTGATGGCAAAATCTCACGTGGCATTTGGTAAGGTGAGTTAATAAAATGACAAAAAAATATTTTATCAGAGCATCGAATTTCTTTTACCGTTCTCATGATACGATTCTCAGCAGAGTGTCGATAGAACGCCAACCGATTTTGAAACGATTTTTTTTATTCGAGTTTTGAATTCACATCATAAGATTTTTGCCGAAAGCATATAGCAAGGAAATATTGGATGGAAAATCGTATCATATGACCGCACCTGTACGCATGACAGTTCCGCAGCTACTTTTGCAGCAACCTGCCATATTAAGCACTCATTGAACTTCGTCCTTCAAAAAACGTGCATATAATTTCTACAGCTATTGTCAGAAAAACAACTAGATTTAAAAGAAGTTGCTAACTGGTGCGTCGCGCCGTCATGAATTATGGGATCAATTTTATCTTAATTGAAGGTTAATTTACTATTAACTAATAGGCAGTCTAATTGACGGTCAAGAAACGCTATTAACTCATACTATTAACTAATTTACAATTAGCGATTTAATTGACTATTAAATCTTAATTCACTATTAACTTAATTGATGTTTTGCAACCCAGTCCAATTATTTAACTTCATGCATTATTGTTTCATTGAAGAGCTATAAAGTGTTGGGTAAAATGAAGCATTAAGAATGATAAGATATACATTTTGTGACTGTGCATCCCAGGCATTAGTAGATTTATTGTCATTGAACTGCCAAGTCCCAAGACAAATTCTGGATACATTTAAATCTGTACCAGGGATTGTTACTCGTGGTACGGCCATGCTGATCTAACCGGAAGTATACGTTGGCTTAAACTTCTCTTCCTGTCCAATTACTGGCCATTAAGTAAATGTGTCCATGTGATAGATAATAACTGTACGTCAACAACAAAATGTAAACAAAACAGCAGCGAACTGATACTGACACAATACTTTTAACATATATTTTTTTTATAATTATTTATAGTTTTTCTATATAAAGAAGGAGATTTATTAAACTAGATTATAAACCAGACTAATGTATATTTGCTTTTATTACCTAAATAGAAAGCATTTCCCTGTTTTCTTCAATAAAATCCAAGTAGATAATATGTATGACCATTTGTAGTATTTTTGCTTATGCCGACCTATTGCACCCGGAATAAACTATTAACCGGCAATAGATTGGCTCAAATTGGTCATGTGATTTAAAACGATCATCTGCCTGTGATGTTGTGCCTGCTACAGCGTCTATAGAGATGGACAGGTTCGCCGATATAAACGAGAAAGAACTCGAAGACACATTGGAGAATACAGACAGATTGTGTTCAATTTCTTCGTAAAATGTGTTATTAGGTAATAAAACAGTTATTTGATGGATGTGGTTGGCCTTGTGCAATAATTAACTTGTTCATGTCCATTACCACAGGCCTAATATTGTGAACAATTGTACCTACCTCCCTTAAATAATGGCATACTTTTTACATTGATATCGTGTAATGCAGTATATTTAAAGAACTTTGTATTATTTTTCAAGAAAATTAATAAAAGTTTTCTGTGCGTTTCTAGGATAACTTATAATCCTACTGACAACAATAAAAGTTTTCTGTGCGTTTCTAGGATAATTTATAATCCTACTGACAACAATACAAGTTTTGATAAAGAAGACACTTTGACAAGTCAAACGTCAATCATGTTATCAATACATAGTCAGGATAATAAAGAAATATTAGTATGACCTTCTATCTGACACCAAAACGTCATAGGAATCCATATCGAGAAGAGTATACTGTCATATTTTCTATTTGTTCGTCAAAAGAACTATCTATAATTACAATTAAGAGTTTGAAGATACCAAAGTGGCAATCACAATCCATAAACCGAGTAAGGATAGACAACGCAATAGCCAAACATAAAACGACAAACAACGATCTACATAAAACGAAATAACGAGCAAAGCGAACCCCACTTAAAATCGAGGGTGAATTCATATGCCCCGGAAGGATAAACAGCTCTTGCTACACAAGTGACTCCGGTCGTGTTACTCTAGCTAAAAAGCCTGTGATAATTCATGAATGAGGAAAGGATCGGGAAGTGCTTAGTCCAAGTAGAATAAAAAGGTAGATATCAAATCTAGGGCGCACAAAGCGTTTTTGGAATAATCCTCATAGATCAAGTACGCTCAAAATCAAAAGATTTGAAAGCTAAGCAACTTTTGGGAACAATAGAAGCAAATGACATCCAGACGATAGTCAAAATCGGCTCAGACCATCTATGCCCTAGGAAGACGAACCTTAGATTTATTAATTACTACATTATATAGGAAGTATAAATTTCAGTGATAAATATATAGAATAAACTATGTCAGCTTGGTTTATTATATATATTTCTAATAATCTCTTTAAATCTGAAGTTTCATTCCTACACCGACCCTCACTGTCAATTTCGATGTGTAGTTCAAGGCATGACACTAATCTAGTTGGTTCTGTGGTATTCTTTATTTCAAGCTCAATGGAATAGATGTTATTAAGACATTCACGTATTTAGTGAACGGACATTATCGATATAGTGGAACGTAAAATCAAAGGATCTGCATAGCTTCTTTCCGGTTTTTTTGTTTAGAAGCACATGCATGAAGTCTGAAGTCTCGAATGAATAAAGGGATATATCGGCGAGAAGAAGAGCATGTCTGTTGCAAAACACGCCCACCAAACATAACAAATATGTTGTCTATCGAGCGGTTTGAAGATATTGTTTCAGAGATCCTTTTGGCAGAACCAGAATGTCTTTTTCTACAAAATAAGACGTGTCCCTTCCAAAGAAAAAAGTATGTAAACATACGTTGGTCAGTTGATTTTAATGAAACGCAGTTGGACTAATTCTTTTAATCTGTATTTTAGCTTTGAGTGAGGAATATTTATGTAGATGACTAATAGTTGATCTGTAATAAAAACAGGGTCTACATTCATATTGAGACCTAGTATATTCCCGTATCATCATCAATCTAATATCGACACTGTAAAATCACTAGGAAACTTCAGGAAAAAATGGAATGATTGATCTTCAAAAAAGTGTCTTTTTACATTTTACACTGCCTTTCACCATAACAAATGTTAAACCCGGTGTAACTGAAATCAAGTTAGGAAGGTGAGAAGCGTTTGAAGATGCCAAAGAGGTAATCAGAGATACTCATGTATTTTTTTTAGGTGTGTCGATTACACCTCTGTCTATGACTTGGGGTATTTTGATAATGTTCTGTCATTTCATAATTCATGAAGTGGGTTCCGTTAATAAAGAGGTAGATATCTAAAAAAAAACGTTAGAAAATACAGAAGGAGCAATACAAATAGGACAATTCAGAAACACTGGCAACACAGGGTACATATTGTGACGAAAATCACACCAAAAAACACAACACAATATGCGTTGGACACTACTATACACAAACAAACACAAATAACGTAAATAAGAAATGCGTCCTCTTACAAACTACTGGAGATAAATACGAACTAAACCTCGTTTGTATGCGGAAATCGTAACGGACATTACAACACGGAACGTAACGACACACAATAGGATAACACATATAGCAAAACTGACGAGCAACACGGACCCCAACAAAAAACCTGGGTTGAACTCAGGTGCTCGCGATCTGCAAGCTTCTTATAAGACACCAGCCGTGTTACTCATATATAGAGTCAAGTCCGTCAAAGGTCTTGGCAGTGATAGAGGTAGAAAAAGCTTCTACGTAAAATATAAAAGATCCATTGTCATTCAGTGTGCACCACGTGTTTGTGAAAAAGCCTTGATCAGGTACATTAAGTCAACAGTTTGAATAGGCTAATCACAGAAACATATTTTGGGGGCAAGTGAACCAAAGAGTATCATTAGGATAGTAACATTCCACACAGGTTAACCATGACTGTGGGATATTAAATTTAGATTTAATATGATATTATTAATGTATAGGTTTTTTAAATATAGCACAAATAACTAGAGATAAAATAAACAACGGAAACTACTTCCTCTGCCTCATTTCTTTACATTTGCCATGTGCTTATCTCATATTTAATATCAACTGTTAACTTTTATCGGACTCTATGACAAAAGAGACGACGTCAATTTCGTCATTTTAAATTTTCCACACCTATGTGATGGTAATAGACCATCAGCTTCTGTACATGGAACGAAACTTTATTACAAAATAGATGATTACAATTGTTGAAAGGTGAAAATTCCATTTAAATATTGCAACATTCAAATAACACCTACACTTGTAGTTAATCTAGGTTGCTTTAATGGTTTCCTTGATAGAATGTTACTGATAACAAGGAAGCTACTGAAGTTCAAGTCATTACTTGGAAAGTCCTACTGCCGCGTCAATAACTGGTGTATCCGTTACGGATGATGGATATTCGCTGTATGTCATACTATCATCATTTCTTAATTCATGACTTATCATTTAGGTTGTAGCAACAGTAATACGACAGATGTCGCTGGTGAAGTAGGAAATATTGACCCTTCCAGAGCATATGTGTTTTGTTAACGAAAGATAGGAAGGTTTATTTTGTTTTATCTTTCCTAATGCGTTGATTTGCATTTTGATTTGCAACATGGTTTTCTAAACGTGAGTTGCACAAGGTATGTAGTGTTGAAAAGGGTGGTGAATATTGTCTCCTTCAAATGTAAACGGTTTCTTAATAAATAATAGACAGTCATATATGAAATATTATTGAAAATAGGTTATGCATCATGACGATGACCATGGCTTCGTCAAGGCCGGGAAACTGAGTTGAGATTGTACATCGCATTCAAAGATCTACAGATAATTGACATAATACATATACTTATATAATAGTAATAATAATGTGGTCGGGTAATATGTCTCTCAAACCTGGGTAATATTTTGGTATATTACCTGGACAAGACCACATTAATATCATTATTATACTGAGTGTTTAATAATATCAACAATATTAACTTTAACAATATTTTAATAACAGATGTAAAATAACAGTCATGAGAATATTAATTTGGCCATGTTTATATGGACAACACAGTTGTTGAAATTAAATGTTGGTGTTTGTGTTTTAGTGTTGATAATATTCTTTTCAATGCTCTGGGAATAGGAAACAATAATCTGATCATCTGCTTCAAGAAGTCTAGATACACAGGTCTATCATTTCCTGAAAATATTAAACAAAATGACATGTTTTTGATTGTAATCAACTACCTGAAAATAGTAAAACTACGAAAATTCTAGTAAAATAACAATATTATGAATAAATCTTGGATATCTAACATGTGTTTGTTGTTATTTTGTTTGCAGTCAGACTGTTTTGAGTATATTTAACAGAGCATTGATTGACATTAAAAATTCAATGTGTATCATACGTTCTCTGTCGATGTTTTGTATTTCGCTGCTTTGTTGATTCGTTGTCTCATGGACATGGACATTTATTCAACATCTTAGTATTTTCTATTCTATGTGTTTTATGTTCAAAGTAGAAGGATTGCAGAAACTGGGTTCATTTTTGTATTGCTATATGCGGGGAGTAATTACCTTGTATCTCTTCAAAAAAAGTCTGGTACTGGCATGACTGGGGGACAATTCTCATTTTTGTATTCTGAGAAAAAAACACAATATTAGAAATAAATTTTTGCAGACCATGCAATAGAAATTCGACTCTTACAATACTATGTATAGATAAATCATTTAGTTTTATAGGTGGTTTGGATCCTTTGTAATATTAGTATTGATATTCTTTTTCAGCTGCCCAAAGAATACAAATATGCATGTAAAGTTTGTTCAATTTCATCGAGTAAAATAAATGAATATTTATACTTTGCATGACCACAATATAAATACCTTGTATCTGTCTACTGGAGGCAGGTGATACTATTATCCTTGAAGGCACAGCTGGCAATGCTTGTAATGGCTGAATTTTAACCCTATAAAGAAGGAATAGTAGCACAAATTTAATTTTATAGCAAGGATTCTTAAAACATCTGGATGCAAGTGCCAACAGATTTTATGGTTGTTTTTTTTTGTGATTTACATTTGTATACCAAAATATGCCATTGTATATGATGCAGAGGTTTCAGATTTAGTTTGTGCAGTTCAGTTGTATTGATTTAGTATGCGTTTGTTACTTTTTGTTGATACATGTATTTTTTATCGGTCTGCTGAATAGTAATGTCTGTGTTGGTTCGTAATATTCATTTTACTACATTGAAGACAAGAAATATGATATATATTTATACTTTTCAAAAACACAATACATATGTAATTACCTTGTATGCGCCTATTCAGGGCAGGTGCTAGCATTGGCCGTGGTTGGGCAGATGCTAGTACTGGTTGTGATTGGGCGGGTGGTAATATTGCTGGTGTTCACATAGCAGGAATTGCACATTGCAGATCTTCTAATGCAGCTGGTGGATAATTCCCATTCCCTCAAAAAGACATTATATATATGTATATATATATATATCAAAATTATTAAAATATACATCTGTACTAATGCACACGATACGCCCGTTCCCCCTTTTTTGACGGTTAAAGTCCCATCACTCGGAAACGAAAAATCGGAATATAGGACCTGTGGATGGACGGAGAGCAGTTTACAATGATACGTGGATCAAGACAGTCATATGCAAATGCTATGAACTTTTAACATTCAGTTTTGCATCATAATAATAACATACAGTCCACTATAAATTGAGGGTTTTTTTGCTTTGTTTTTTTTTGTTTGTTTGTTTTTTTTTTCTGTTTGTTCTTTTATGTATTAAGCATATCAAAAATATTGGAGAGATTAAAACATAAGCTGTTGAAGCCTTTTCATTTTTAAATTATTATATAAAACCTTACCATTATATGCTATACTGAGTGGTTTTGCTGAAGTACACATACTTAGAGCATTAGACATCGCCTCTTTCTGCCGAACTGAAACAGAATATATAAATGTTAAATATGTAAGATTTGATTTTGTATATTTTCTGAGTTAGCGTTACATGAACAGGTAAAACAAACTGAATTAAATAGCTATGTCACCGGGTTGTGTAATTGATTCTGATCATCAAATTCATCTCTTGCGTGAAGAAATAATCTTTTTATACCTAAGGTTTCATGCTTAAATATTGCTCATGTGACTTAACTGGACAAAGAGCTGTTCCCGTTGCGAACATTTTTCCACCTGTACCCTCTGTTTCCGAAGTTTCTCCCTGGTGATTTTTTGTTTTCTCAGATGTACATTTTGTGACGTATTTCTTTCCATCATCCACAGTAACAACTTCAAAATCATCAATAGCAAGTTAAATTAAATTTTCTTTTCTACAGCACTATTTCAAAGAAGACATTGTTGCCCAAACCTGCAGGTGTCTTAATATTAAATAGGAATTCATGATTATACAACTTTCTAATGTCAGATATAGCTATTGCATCACAGAACCCTTTCC
>MJUT01001763.1:96093-109573 GCA_002080005.1 Gigantidas platifrons | reverse complement strand
TAGAGTTATATATGAGGTTAGTGTTACTCAACCGTTAGTTTTCTATGTAGAGCTATATATGAGGTTCGTGTTGCTCACCATTAGTTTTCTATGAAGAGTTTTATATGAGGTTTGTGTTGCGCAACCATTAGTTTTCTGTGTAGAGTTATATATGAGGTTCTTGTTACTCAATCTTTAGTTTTCTAGGTAGAGCTTTATATGAGATTCGTGATACTCAACCATTAGTTTTCTATGCAGAGTTTTATATGAGGTTCATGTTACTCAACCATTAGTTTTCTGTGTAGAGCTATATAGGAGGTTCGTGTTACTCAATCGTTAGTTTTCTATGTAGAGCTATATATGAGGTTCGTGTTACTCAACCATTAGTTTTCTATGCAGAGCTTTATATGAGGTTCGTGTTACTCAACCATTAGTTTTCTGTGTAGAGCTATATATGAGGTTCGTGTTACTCAATCGTTAGTTTTCTATGTAGAGTGGTATATGAGATTCGTGTTACTCAGCCACTAGTTTTCTATGTAGGGTTTTATATGATGTAGAGTCCCTGTTTAGTTTACGACTTCTAATTACCCCTGTTTACAACTTCTAATAACCCCTTTTTACGACTTCTAATTACACTTTTTTTACTACTTCTAATTACAACTTTTTTACGACTTCTAATTTCACCTTTTTTACGACTTCTAATTACACTTTGGTATCTTCTAACGTTATTTTTTCTATATATATAGATTTGTGGTGGATTGTGTTGGACTGATAACGTTGTCAGTCTACATCCTCAGAAATTAATTGAGATCAATTGACGCTAGACCATCGAACTCACCTGGAAATAATCCATGTATAACTGCTCAATTCTCCACTTTAGTTGGTCAAATCTCCACTTTAAGTGGGTTATAGTGGGTGTATTTATATTGGTAGGATGAGTGGAGAATGCAGTTTGAAATCGATATCAATGGTTGACAATACACAGTATCTACCAACTCCTCCTACCTAGAAGATTTACATAATCTTATATCATTAGATTATAGTTCTCTTTAAGAGACTTCCCATCCAGTTATATGAGAGGGTTGGGACTTTACTACCACTTCATTTCACTACGATAATATTCTTAGGTCCAGAGAACTGGTATCTTCATATTGTTATCAGTATATTATTTGAGGTCAAATTAATGCCCCCTTTGTTGTGTTACATTAGAGAAAATTGTGATATTTTGAAGATTTGTCTCTCAAGACTTGGTAACATACTAGAAGGTTCCTCCATAAGAAAACTAAGCACATTATGTTTAAATATACTCTTAGTGTAGTATCGGTGATAAATAAAGTATTACCTCATGACATGTATATAGAACCTTGTCAGAATAGTATAAGAAGATAGATAAAGTATTACCTCCTGATGTGTATATACAACCTTGTGAGGGTAGTGTAAGGTGATAAATAAAGTATTACCTCTTGACATGTATATACATCCTTGTCAGTGTAGTGTAAGGTCATAACTCAAGTTTTACCTCCTGACATGTATATGCAACCTTGTCAGTGTAGTGTAAGGTGATAAAAAAAGTATTGCCTCCTGACATGTATATACAACCTTTTCAGTGGAGTGTAAGATGATTAAATAAAGTATTACCTCCTGACATGTATATACAAACTTGTCAGTGTAGTGTAAGATGATAAATACAGTATTACCTCCTGACATGTACCTACAACCTTGTCAGTGTAGTGTAAGATGATAAATAAAGTATTGCCTCCTGACATGTATATACAACCTTGTCTGTGTAGTGTACGGTGATAAATAAAGCATTACCTCCTGACATGAATTTACAACCTTGGCATTGTAGTGTAAGGTGATAAATAAAGTATTACCTCCTGACATGTACCTACAACCTTGTCAATGTAGTGTAAGGTGATAAATAAAGTATTAACTCCTGACATGTATATACAACCTTGTCAGTGTAGTGTAAGGTGATAAATAAAGTATTTTCTCCCTTATTAACATTTTATAGTTGTAGTCTAGATGTTTGTTCTTAAGTAATATCATATGTGTAAACTGATAACATTTATATTGTTGTACTACAATCAATTCATTCCAACTCTTGTTATCTAATTTGTTATTTATTTCCTTTTATTTTGTAGATATGAACATGTCTATGAGGATCGTGGGTAAGTTTATTATTAGACAATAAGATACAAAAGCCTAAAAAGATTGAAACAATAAGTCTTATGAGTACGTTGATCACTTATCTAATGTAACATTACAATGCTTATATATTACTATGATGACTTAACTAACATAGCATTAATATGCTTAAACATGACTATGATAACTTATCTAATATAGTATTACAGTGGTTAAACATTGCTATGGAAACTTCACTAACATATCATTTCTACGCTTAACATTGCTATGCTAACTTAAGCATTACTGTGAGAACTTAACTATCATAGATTATTACGTCATAGGAACCAAATTTAATATCTAAGTTTTCATTATTTTAATAACATTACTATGATACATATATTAACACCGTTTGCTTAAACATTGCTATGGAAACTTCACTAACATATCATTTCTACGTTTAACATTGCTATGATAACTTAAGCATTACTATGATAACTTAACTCAAATAGATGTTTGCAGAAACACGTCGTGTGAACCAAATATAATATCTAAGTTTTCATTATTTTTATAACATTACTATGATATATAGGAATATTAAAATATTTTGTACTTGACCTCCATAATTCGCTGTGATTTATCATCTACATACATATATTTGTAACATGTATTATTCAGTTATTGGTGACCCATCCATATAGTGCGATCGATGCCTATCACCACTAAAGTTGTTATCACGAACCCCACCCCTGGCGAGGTGTAGTCAACACAACATTATGTGATATAGTTTGTCAGTGACTTCCGGAAGATCGGTGGTTGTCACAAGGTACATCAGTTTTCTCCTCCAGACAAAACTGACCGCCAAGATATAATTGAAATATTGCTAAAAGTGTCGTTAAACATCATGCCAGTAAAGAAAGTCATGATTACACGTTCTGTTTGAATAGTAACAACAATCACAACCCACTCGTAAAACATTGACAGAACTGATGCCTTTCAACTAAGATACACAAATATGTCCGCCTCTTTTTGACATACACGTGCGTAGTATTAGCATTGATTACTTATTTTGTTATTTTCACATGTTTCATATATATATGATTTGTCAATAATACCGTTCTAATAGAGAATATATTGTCTATGACAGATTTGTTTGATTTGTCTAAAATACCGTTCTAATAGAGAATATATTTTATATGATAGGTCTGTTTGATTTGTCTACCATTCTATTCTAGAAGAGAACACAGTGACTGTGATAGGTCTGTTTGATTTGTCTACAATACCGTTCTAAAAGAGAACATACTGTCTGTGATATTTCTGTTTGATTTGTCTACAATGCCGTTCTAATAGTTGACACAATGTCTATTATATGTCTGTTTGATTTGCCTACAATGCCGTTCTAATAGGTAGCACAGTGTATATGATAGGTGTATTTGATTTGTCTACAAAACCGTTCTAATAGATAACATATTGTCTATGGTATGTCTGTTTGATTTGTCTACAATACCGTTATAATAGTTAACCCAGTGTCTATGATAGGTCTGTTTGATTTGTCTACAATACTTTTCTAATAGTTAACACAGTGTCTATGATAGGTCTCTTTGATTTGTCTACAATTCCATTCTAAAAGAGAACATATTTTCTGTGATTGGTATGTTTGATTTGTCTAAAATACTGTTCTAATAAAAAGAAAAGTTTGTCTATGATATGTCTGTTTTATTTGTCTCCAATGCCGTTCTAATAGTTAACACAGTGTATGTGATAGGTTTGCTTGATTTGTCTACAATACCGGTTTAAAAAAAGAAAAGTCTGTCTATGATATGTCTGTTTGAGTTGTCTACACTACCGTTCTAATAGAGAACATATTATCTATAATAGGTATGTATGAATTATCTACAATACCGTTCTAATAATAAACACATTGTATATGATATGTATGTTTGATTTGTCTACAATACCGTTCCAATAGAGAACATATTGTCTATGAAAGGTCTGTTTGATTTGTCTACAATACCGTTCTAATAAAGAACATATTGTATATGATAGGTCTGTTTGATTTGTCTATAAAACGTTCTAATAGAGAACATATTGTCTATGATAGGTCTGTTTGATTTCTCTAGAATACCGTTCTAATAGTGAACACAGTGTATGTGATAGGTTTGCTTGATTTGTCTACAATACCGGTTTAAAAAAAGAAAAGTCTGTCTATGATATGTCTGTGTGAGTTGTCTACACTACCGTTCTAATAGAGAACATATTATCTATAATAGGTATGTATGAATTATCTACAATACCGTTCTAATAATAAACACATTGTATATGATATGTATGTTTGATTTGTCTACAATACCGTTCCAATAGAGAACATATTGTATATGAAAGGTCTGTTTGATTTGTCTACAATACCGTTCTAATAAAGAACATATGGTATATGATAGGTCTGTTTGATTTGTCTATAATACCGTTCTAATAGAGAATATATTGTCTATGACAGATTTGTTTGATTTGTCTACAATACCGTTCTAATAGAGAACATATTTTCCATGATAGGTCTGTTTGATTTGTCTACCATTCTATTCTAACAGAGAACATAATGACTATGATAGGTCTGTTTGATTTGTCTACAATACCGTTTTAATAGTTGACACAGTGTCTATTATATGTCTGTTTGATTTGTCTACAATACCGTTCTAATAGATACCATATTGTCTGTGATATGTCTGTTTGATTTGTCTACAAAACCGGTCTAATAGATAACATATTGTCTATGATAAGTCTGTTTGATTTGCCTACAATACCGTTATAATAGTTAACACAGTGTCTATGATAGGTCTGTTTGATTTGTCTACTATTCCATTCTAATAGAGCACATATTGTCTATGATAGGTATGTTTGATTTGTCTACAATACCGTTCTGATAGCTAACACAGTATGTATGATAGGTCTGTTTGATTTGTCTACAATTCCATTCTAAAAGAGAACATATTATCTGTGATAGGTATGTTTGATTTGTCTACAATGCCGTTCTAATATTTAACACAGTGTCTATGATAGGTCTGTTTGATTTGTCAACTATTCCATTATAATAGAGACAATATTGTCTATGATATGTCTGTTTGATTTGTCTACAATACCTTTATAATAGTTAACACAGTGTCTATGATATGTATGTTTAATGTGTCTACAATACCGTTCTAATAGTAAATACAGTATCTATGATAGGTCTGTTTGATTTGTCTACAATTCCATTCTAAAAGAAAACATATTATATGTGATAGGTATGTTTGATTTGTCTAAAATACTGTTCTAATAAAGAAAAGTGTATCTATGATATGTCTGTTTGATTTGTCAACAATGCCGTTCTAATAGTAAACACAGTGTATATGATAGGTTTGCTTAATTTGTCTAAAATTCCATTCTACAAGAGAACATATTGTCTATGATAGGTCTGTTTGATTTGTCTACACTACCGTTCTAATAAAGAACATATTGTCTATGATAGGTCTGTAAGATTTGTCTACAATACCGTTCTAATAGTAAACACATTGTATATGATAGGTATGTCTGATTTGTCTACAATACCGTTCTAATAGAGAACATATTTTCTATGATAGGTCTGTTTCATTTGTCTACAATACCGTTCTAATAAAGAACATATTGTATATGATAGGTCTGTTTGATTTGTCTACAATACCGTTCTAATAGAGAACATATTGTATATGATAGGTGTGTTTGATTTATCTATAATACCGTTCTAATAGAGAATGTATTGTATATGACAGATTTGATTGATTTGTCTACAATACCGTTCTAATAGAGAACATATTTTCTATGATATGTCTGTTTGATTTGTCTACCATTCCATTCTAACAGAGAACATAGTGACTATGGTAGGTATGTTTGATTTGTCTACAATACCGTTCTAATAGAGATCATACAGGCTGTGATAGGTCTGTTTGATATGTCTACAATACCGTTCTAATAGTTGACACAGTGTTTATGATATTTCTGTTTGATTTGTCTACAATGCCGTTCTAATAGGTAACACAGTGCATATGATAGGTGTGTTTGATTTGTCTACAATACTGTTCTAATATATAACATATTGTCTATGACTGGTCTGTTTGATTTGTCTACAAAACCGTTCTAATAGATAACATATTGTCTATGATATGTCTGTTTGATTTGTCGACAATACCGTTCTAATATATATCATATTGACTATGATAGACTTGTTTGATTTGTCTACAATACAGTTCAAATAATTAACACAATGTCTATGATATGTCTATTTGATTTGTCTACAGTTCCGTTCTAATAGTTAACACAGTGTGTATGATAGGTCTGTCTGATTTTTCTACAATATCGTTTTAATAGATAACATATTGTCTATGATAGGTTTGTTTGATTTGTCTATAATACCGTTTTAATAGTGATCACAGTGTTTATGATAGGTTTGTTGATTTTTCTGCTATATTATTATAGTAATACCGTTCTAATTGTTAACACAGTGTCTTGATAGGTCTGTTTGTTTCGTCTATAATACCATACCAACTGTACCAACATTATAATGACCAATATACGGTTAAAGAATATACAATAATTTTAATGTGATGGTATGTTTTAATTAACGTACAGAATGTTTACTGTTGTCTGTAAAATGTTAAACAGATGCCAAAGTAAACAATATGGTGAAGCTTAAATAGAACCAAAAGTTAACATTAATATATATTCTAATATGACGCCGTGTTATCGTCAGTTTATATAATACTCAACAACAACACTTTTAGCGCAAACGCGGTAATGTTGTCAATTCGGCTATTCCTTGTACCCTCCCGCGAAATGGTGTACGTTATACTGACCTACATTTACCGTAGAAAATTAAAATTCCGCGAAATGTTGTTGACAACTTTGGCACGTAAACAACATGACGTCATATGAAGACTTCCAGTTTAGAACATAGAGGTCCTGACGTTTTTTGGCTTTGTGTACGCCTCCTTGTCGAAGTGGGATTTGTAGTATTTTCCCTTTCTTTTGAATTGATGGTCATCAATGACAACATTTAGTAATCTCAAATGACAGAAATCGTATCTAGAAATGACAGAAATTGTATATTTGTGTTCGGGAGGGTAATGAAACAGCCAAATGCATTGCTGTGTGTATAGGCGGTATTTTGCAAGTAAATTACCGTATTTGTCCTATTAGAATCGAAATAATCCATGGCAGCCATTGTGTTATATTCATTTAACCATGGGCTGGGCCTTTTTAATCGTTAATTTAACCCCTCGCTATCGCTCGGGATTAAATTCGATTATTAAAGCCCAGCTCAGGGTTAAATGAATATAACACAATTGCTGCCATGGATTATTTCTTAATTTAAACATTAATATATATTTAAAAATCAGAATTTAAATAGACTTACATTTCTAATGGGGCATATTGGTGAAGTTTATCCCCACTTAATTACGAATGACGCTGTGGTAGATCAGACCCAGCATCAGTTATCACGATAAGCCAGCATAAATTCACTGCTTTGTGTTTGTGTTATTTATCAATAAATTCCTTTCTTTGATTTTTCATTTATAATAGTACTAATGATACAAAAAATGTCAAATTAGGTAAGTTGTGTATTACATGTTACCTGAACTGAAAAAAGGAATTAAAATCAAAGAGTGCACCTGTTTCTGTATACACATTTAATGATAACACAATCTTAACAGTTGATAGAAATGATCAGTTTATTTCTGAAATTATTGGTACTTTACTTTAACGGCATTGTGTGATAAAACAATTATAAAAAGATATGTTTAGATATGTTTAGGCATTATGAATATTACAAATTATTCTTGGTGATATGAAACTTTAAATCAAGTTATATTCCAAAACTGACTTGATTGTCATGTAGATGCACAGACGATCTCAATAAATTTATATATGATAGTAATATATTTACTATGTTTATTAGTGCATATATATTATAATTTACTTTCAATATTGCATTAGTTGAAATCGCATAACTACAAAACTGATGTTACTGGAAAGATTTGCTTCAGTTATGTTTAAAGGAAGGATGATAATTATACATGTTTTTGCTAAGCCTATCGTATGTTCAATATGAACAAGTTTACTGGATATATTTCTGTCTATTTACACTTTTTACCAGACATCCTATTTCCTTTCTTTAAAAAAACTGTTGGAATGTTAATTGTGACATCTGATCCTCATATAGAGGAGACAGATCTGACACAATAAGACGACAGTCCCACCAACATCAAGGAAAAATTACACATCTGTCATTCTATCACACAGCAAAGGAAAATGGTTGAAAGAAAAAATCAAGCACACTAACCAAGTTGAAAAAGAAATTATATGGTGGAACAATGGAGGTTCAAAAAATAAAAACAGTTACGACTGGCTAAGGCGAAACATCCAACACATAATAAACAAACTAGGTCCTATATGGATATACATATGGTTTGGTACATGTTATTTAACCACCTACAACAAGAAATACATATCCATAACATCTCACGGAACCGAATCAATCGACTACATAATAGGCTATTACCGTAAGTGTATTGATCTTATAAACGAATATGAAAACACTGTAGGGTAACCATATTAAAATCACCTGTATACTCTATATATAACTGGAACAAAGGAAAACAATATAAAACACCTGAAGACTTTATTTCACAGGACTCAGAATTATCAGATCAAGTAATACAACTAAACAACAAAATAAATGAGATAAACACAGAAATCAACAGCCATACACCAAAATTCTCGAATGACGTTCAAGTCAAATCAAAATATGAAAAAGGAAATCACAGAGTAGAGGCGGAAAGAAACCACTACAACTTTGGTCTTTACGCCGACGGTATACATCCTGGAAATATATTAACACTTACCTGGCTCAAAAAAATTACCATCTAAGCACAGTCTGATTATTGGTAAACCGTGTATGCATGTCAAGGTCAGTACGGGCTCTTCCGCGCTATACCTTGACTGTTTACATAATTACAACAACAAAGGAACATGAATTTAATAAACATTATTGTGCTGTCAAGCTTAATATACTGTATTGGAAACAACATCACTACAAGTAAAACATGGAAAAATCAACAACTTCTTACCTGTGTATTAAATACAAATATGTCATCAGCTGGTAGACGACCACTCACACTGCCATTAAAAGGACATCATAGCTTAACACTGCTACTATTACGACTAGGAGGAGACATATAACAAAACCCTGGCCCTAGAGCCCCTAAACACCCTTGTCAAATATGCAAGAGGGCAGTAACTTGGAAACAACGTGTAGTAGCATGAGATGACTGCTCTCAATGGTACCATGCAGAATGCATGCATATCACATCACCTGTGTATAAAGTATTGAACAATCCAAATATATCATGGTATTGTGTCAACTGTGGGATGCCTAACTTCTCAACGTCATTGTTCGAATCCTTTATGGTCAACATGTCCAACACCTATGACCATCTATGAGACTCAGACTTGCCTGACAACCCATGCCAACCAATCTTTACATCATCACCACTAAAACCACTCAGAGGTGAAAATGGCAGGTCTAACTATAACAAACCGAGAAATACTAAAATCTTAGCTATAAACTTTCAGAGTGTAAAAAATTAAAAAGAAGAATTATTTAACTTGATTGATTCATCTAATCCAAGTATGATAATTGGCACCGAAACATGGCTGCGAAAAGGCATTAGTAGCTCAGAAATATTCCAGATAGCTACACGGTGTACAGAAAGGACAGAAAGGATGGCTATGGGGGAGTACTGATAGCATTAAAAAGGGAGTACATTAGTGAAGAGATCGATATAGAAAGTGATACTGAATCCATCTTTGTTAAAATATCACTTCGAAACAACAAATCCCTAATCATTGGAAGTATTTATAGACCACCCAACAGTCATAATGAATACATGGATAAAATCAAATGTGCAGTAGACGACATCACCAAGAAGCACAGATCATAAATAGTCTGTCTAGGAGGCGATCTTAACCTACCAGACATCACTTGGAACTCAGACTCTGTGACTATTGCTGGTCACCTGTATCATTAAACAATGAATTTCTAGAGCTTGTACAAGATAATCATCTAGAACAAGTTGTCACATTCCCAACGAGACATGGAAATACACTAGACCTATTTCTAACGAACAGACCATCTCTTGTCAACAGATGTGAACCACTACCAGGGCTGGGAGACAATGAAATAGTGTACATTGACACTGACATTTCAGCTAAACTGAATAAACCTTGTTAAAAGGAAAATATATATTTGGAAAAAGACAAATAAAGATAAATTGGAAGACCAAGCAACATAAATGGTTAAGCAGTTCAAAGAGAAGTTTAGTTTGGATAGGGCTATCAATGAAATATGGGACTTTTTCATATCAAACATGCTAAAAATACTACAGGAGTCTGTACAATCTAAGATGTCATCATCCAGATTTAGCCAACCCTAGATTAACCGTACAGTCAAACAAATGACGAGGCAGAAGAAAAGAAGCGTCGACACAGCTAGAAGAACCAAAAAGAAAAATGAGATTGCAAGATATCGTAAACTTAAAAGTGCCACACAAAAAGAATGTAGAAAAGCATATAAAGATTATGTCGAGAACATCATCGACCCAGATTTATCAAGCAACCCCAAAAGATTCTGGAGCTTCATTAAAAGTAAACGTTGTGAATCAACAGGCGTATCACCCCTGAAAGACTCAGATGGAAAAAACTTACTCAGACATTGAGACAAAAGCAAATATTCTGAACAAGCAATTTTCATCTGTTTTCAACACAAATGAGGATAAGAGCACAATACCGAATAAAGGACCAAGCCCGCACCATAAAATGGGACCAATAGAGATCACAGAAAATGATGTATTTAAGCTTCTGTCAAACCTGAAAGTACACAAGGCAGCAGGCCCAGACCTCATAACAACACAACTTCTCAGAGAACTTGCACCGATCATTGCACCAATGCTCACAACACTTTTCCAAGCCTCAATAAATCACGGCATAATACCACCAGAATGGAAAGAAGCAAATGCGGTCCCAATATTTAAGAAAGGGGACAAGTCTCGTGCATCCAACTACAGACCCGTCTCCCTTACAGTTGTAACTTGCAAAATGCTGGAACACATCATATGCAGTAGCATACACAAACATCTAGAGAAACATCAAATACTCACTGATGCCAAGCATGGTTTCAGGAAGAACCGATCATGTGAATCCCAACTCATACTTACCATTCAAGACCTGGAAAAAAGTATGGACCTCTTCGAACAAATATACATTGTTCTGCCTGCCCTCTCAAAAGCTTTTGATAAGGTACCACATGAGAGACTACTATATAAAACACAGTACTATGGTATCAATGGATCAACCCTGCTATGGAACCGAGATTTCCTGAGCTCACGTAATCAGCGAGTACTAGTCGAGGGGGAATCTTCGCAAACAGCACCAGTCTGCCCTGGAGTTCCACAAGGAAGTGTCCTAGACCCATTGATGTTCCTATTGTTCATCAATGACCTCCCAGACTACGTTAAATCATGCAACGTCAGGCTATTTGCTGATGATTGCGTACTGTATAGGATAATCCATAGTGCATCAGACATGCAATCGCTTCAGGACGATATGGATAACTTACTTCAGTGGGAACAAGACTGGGAAATGGAGTTCCAACCCAGCAAGTGTCAGCTTTTACGTATCACCAACAAACGTAAGCCATTTGCCAGATATTACGATATACATGGACACAAATTAGAAGAAGTGGAATAGGCCAAATACCTCGGCGATACCATCGAAAAGAATCTCAGCTGGAATATCCACATCAACCAAATCACACAAAAAAGGCGAACTCCACCAGAGCCTTTATCCAGCGGAACTTAAATAATTGCCCCAGAGATACGAAATCCACTTGCTATTCAACGCTTGGAAGACCGTTGCTTGAATATGCCTGTATGGTATGGGATCCACACACTGCACAGAACACACAAAAACTGGAAGCAGTGCAAAGAAGATATGTCCGCTTCGTGATGAACAATTACCATCAAACCAATCTAAACACGTCCTTTTCCCCACATTAGATATACACAGAAGTAAAACTAATATTCAATCTAAACACGTCTTTTTCCCCTACATTAGATATACACAGAAGTAAGACTAATATTCACTCTAAACACGTCCTTTTACCCCACATTAGATACGCACAAAAGTAAGACTAATATTCACTCTAAGCACGTCCTTTTCCCCACATTAGATATACACAGAAGCAAGACTAATATTCACTCTAAACACGTCCTTTTCCCCACATTAGATATACACAGAAGCAAGACTAATATTCACTCTAAACACGTCCTTTTCCCTACATTATATATACACAGAAGTAAGACTAATATTCACTCTAAGCACGTCCGTTTCCCCACATCAGATATACACAGAAGTAAGACTAATATTCAATCTAAACACGTCCTTTTCCCCTACATTAGATATACACAGAAGTAAGACTAATATTCACTCTAAACACGTCCTTCTACCCCACATTAGATACACACAGAAGTAAGACTAATATTCACTCTAAACACGTACTTTCCCCCACATTATATATACACAGAAGTAAGACTAATATTCACTCTAAACACGTCCTTTTCCCCCACATTATATATACACCGAAATAAGACTAATATTCACCCTAAACACGTCCCTTTCCCCCACTTTAGATATACACAGAAGTAAGACTAATATTCACTCTAAACACATTTTTCCTCCACATTTGATATACACAGAAGTAAGACTAATATTCACTCTAAACACGTCCTTTTCCTCACATTATATATACACAGAAGTAAGACTAATATTCACCCTAAGCATGTCCTTTTCCCCGATTTTAGATATACACAGAAGTAAGACTAATATTCACTCTAAACACGACCTTTCCTCCACATTAGATATACACAGAGGTAAGACTAATATTCACTCTAAACACGTCATTTTTCCCCACATTAGATATACACAGAAGTAAAACTAATATTCACTCTAAATACGTCCTTTTCCCCACATTAGATATACACAGAAGTAAGACTAATATTCACTCTAAACACGTCGTTTTCCTCCACATTGAATATACACAGAGGTAAGACTAATATTCACTCTAAACACGTCCTTTTCCACCACATTAGATATACACAGAAGTAAGACTAACATTCACTCTAAACACGTCCTTTTCCCCACTTTAGATATACACAGAAGTAAGACTAATATTCACTCTAAACACGTCCTTTTCTCCCACATTAGATATGCACAGAGGTAAGACTAATATTCACTCTAAACACGTCCTTTT
>MJUT01001763.1:71130-94171 GCA_002080005.1 Gigantidas platifrons | reverse complement strand
TTTAAACAAAGAGTTATTGATTGTTTTGTAAGTAAAGCTGTAGCATTCTTTGAAGATTCACCTAAATGTAATTTTTATTGACACATATATGAGATACATAGATGATATTCATAAGTTGCAGTTTTATTTATGCCGACCTGTGAATTATATGTATAGACCTTTGATTTGTAAATATCGTATACATGCACATGATTCAAAGATTGAAACGGGACAGACAAGAAAGAATATGTGATTTTAGTAATGATTCATGTATAGAAGACGAATGTCATATTGAAGTGTAAAGAATATGATGACATGCGTAAAAAGTATATTAAACCTTATTACTGGAAGAAATCATTTGCTTTTAAACTGGTACAACTATTGTCAGTTTGTCATATTAAAGAGCTAAATAATCTAGGTAAATTTTTGTATTCTACTGAAAAGGTTAGGAATTGCTTAACTTAATTGTCATGCTCCGCTATGAATATGTTCTTGTATTGATTGTATGTATATATGCCTATAAGCTGTATTGCTTTTGGTAAATAAAGTATTATTATTACTTTATGGTTGTGAATTATGGGGATTAAGTAACTGTGATATAATTGAGAGAGTGCATTTGAAATACTGTAAGCTTCTACCATTTACGTAATACACATGATACATTTTCTGTCTTGGTTAAACAGTTTACAACCTAATTTGGATGAATGTGGTTTTTCGTATATTTGGGACACACAAATTTTCATATGTGACATCTGGTTAAAATTCAATAAAAAGATGAGATTGCATGATCAGTTCCAGCAGACATGGCGAGAAGCATTACAAAATAGTTCTAAAACTCTAAATTAGCGTATCTTTAAAGAAACGTTTTTTTTTTAACAATATTTTGATATTTCAAGCAAAACAATTTTCTTAACTCTTTGTAAGAAGAGTTTGAAGCTACCAAAGGTGTAATCAGAATATCCGTATATCGAAGAAGAACAGACAACACAATAACCAAAAGAAAAAGTACAAAAGGACAAACAATGATCTACAAAACATAGATATAAAACTAAAGATCGAGTAATACGAACCCTATTAAAAACTGGGGTTGTACTCAGGTGCTCCGGAAGGGTAAGGAGTTCTTACTCCACTAGTGACACCCGTCGTGTTAATCTAGTTGCATATCCGGTGATCAGTCATGAATGAGGAAAGGAACGGGAAGTGTTTACGACAAGTGGAACACATCCGTCGTCATTTGTGACACAGATATTCCATAGTCGTCAACCAAGTCATGGTGGTGATCGTTAAACTTTCGAAGTGATGACTTCAACTGAACTAAGAGGAACGCTTGGTTCCGTAGCTTCCTTGTTAGCACAAACCCTCTATCAAGGATATCCTGATATGTACCACAATCTCTGGAATATTGCATCAACTGAGATATATATACTCCATATGCAGTTACTGCTGGAATGTTGCTACATATGAATGGAAAGTTCACAATATGAAAAATTGAAGTCATCCCATTTGTTGAACAACAAGCCATAAACTGTCAATAAACATGCAAGATGGAATAACATACCGCGCAAAAATAGAAAATGCACCTCATGTAATTTAGAGGAAATTGGTGATGGATTCCATTATATTTTAAATAGTCCATATTTTAGCAATATATATCAAGAAGAGATATACAAAATATCAAATATTATTAAATTTTTGTGGATTATGGCGTAAAACAATAGACTGCATCTGACTAACCTATGTCGCTGAAATTGCTTAAAATGACACAATAAATCATATCTATCTAGAGGTATTGCTGGATGCAGGAGTCCCGCTTTGATACATAAATAGAATAACTTAACTGTCCGCTACCCGGGACTAATACCACCCGCGTCCCCCATCATCTTAATTGAGCCAAAACATATTTGGAATACAACTTTTAGACTCATAATTCTGGGTAAATTCGATGGACCAGGATATACTACTAATGTGCACATCTTCATATTAGGATCTCGCAATATACTAAGTTTAAAAACATCTCATTAAGCATGTGGGAGACTTATGACAAAGTGCAAGGTGGATTGTCTAAACAAAAGTCCAAAGAAGCATAACAGGGGTAAAAGTCAATGAACTGGGATATCCTACTAATGTGCACATCTTCATATTAGGATCTTGCAATGCACAAAGTTTCATGAAATTCTGATTAATCATGTAGGACAATTTGCGATGACAAAGTGCATACTGAATTGTCTCAAACTTTCTAAGTCCAAAGAGGCATAATAGGGGTAAATCTCAAAATACTGTTCTTTATAATGTAAAGTTCACACATCATGATCTTACATTCAAGAAATTTTGGTAGAAATCGGACAAAAGATTTGGAAGTTGGTCCGGATAAACCGACGGACAGACAGACAGGTCGATTCCTATATATCCCCAACTACGTTTGCTGGGGATATAAAAATGTAATCTTTAAATGCAAGAACTACGTACCACATCTATTATTTCACGTTGGAAATGTCTTTTGTTCGTAATTCATTTCTTCGTCACGTTAAAAAAGCTTTAATTACTAAGAAAAAAGGAATCTAGTGTGCATACCAATTTTTATTTCATCGTCTGTTATGGTATTGATTATGTAAATATTGAGGTCATATCAATTCAATAACTTATTAACATTGACCGTCGAAAACTGGTGATGAGGAACACATTATGTCTAAATTGGTATGTGTTGTTTTTCATGCCATCGTTTTGAAACGGGAAGAAAATACCGATATTCGAATTAAGTAAATCATTCACAAACGATCCATTTTCTTGTAATGTTTGGTATTAAAATAATAACCAACAATATCGCATAGCGTACAGACGTATAAAACAGAACTATCTTAAAGATCTGATAGATAGATTTAATTAGACAATAGATGTCATTTTCAATTTTTTTAATCACTTTTTTAACCATACTTAATTCTTAATGGCAAGCAATGTGATGATCTACTCTAATACATTTTTACCTACAGCCACCACAAATATATAGACGAAAAATTATCAATGTGCGGGTTGAGACAAGTCCAATATCGGTCTTTTATAATATAGAGCTATTTTGGGAAAACATTTTTTAATATGTAACGATCGTAGCTACGAAGCTGTGAGATCTTTTTTTTTGATAAACTGATAACAAGCCTTCTAATAAGAAATATCATGGGAAGTGGTTGTTGATTTATGGTTTGGTTTATTTTGTTCAACGCCATTTTCAACAATATTTCAGTTATATCGTGGCGGTCATTTTATTGGTGGATGACACCGGAGTACCCAGAGAAAATCACCATGTCGTAAGTCACTGACAAATTTCATCAACTAATGTTGTATCGAGTACACCTCCCCATGAACGGTGTTCTAACTCACAACATTAGTGATGACAGGCACTGATTACACATGTAATTGTAAACCCAACTAACATATGATCACGACCACGACGTCCCTCTACTCTAATATATTACATCAGTTATACATCAAGTCATTAGTTATTATTATGTCTCAATCTCAGTTACTGTTGGTCAGTTTAGTTTTTGACTGTTGTCAGTTGTTTTAGGTCGTTATCTCAACGTACAACCAATTAGTTTTTGATAAATTTGAAAGTGCTTTTTGCCACATGAAATTAGATTATGTTGCCTTTTTGACAATACTACTACTGACTAACTAGAACTTTAACTTCCTTGGCTACCCAGACAGATCTCTCTCAGACTTTATGCCCTTCCAAACTTTAATGCCGAAAGGGATAAAAAAAATACATGTATGATTTAGGTTACTTTATGGACTTTTATTCATCATGAATTATTCATAGTTTTTCATTTGTATAAGCTGATGAAAATTCAAGGCGCTGATTCCTTCTGCTAACAAAGTCATCAATAATCATATCAAGTCTACTTGCACATATCTGTGTATAAGTTGGACAATCGTTTATTAGCCATAGGTGACCTTAAGTAGGATTTCACGCGTCTCCATCCACTTAAAGATCTTACTTGTTGCTGATGGCACCGAGTAGTGTCAGTAAGATACTGATGATACTGTATATAGCCGGGTATAAGTCACGGTTTGTTGCATGTAGAGTGTCGAGTAGTATCTTTGGCTTATCATCTACAAGAGCTCACATATAACATCATTCACAAAATCATGTAATATATCTACATGCGTATTCCAGTAGGAAAGTGGAGCATTGCTTTAAATAAATGTCAAATTTATGTCTAGGCACGTGCCTACTTGGGGCTAAGAAAGGTATGCCCCTGAAGATGGATAACCTCATGTAGTAAATTGATGCCTACGATATTTTTGTGGGCGAGTATCTTTTACGTGGTCACCAGAAACTACACCAATTGAAATCATGCTACGGTTCGAATGGCACGACCACCCGAAAGGAAAAATTTCATTCAATAAACAATTACATGCATCGTATACGCACTGTCGTTTGAACACAACGGAATGGAACACATTCTGAAGTGGCTAATAAACCACATTCTAATAAGACGTCTATAAAACGGGACACACGATATTACTCAATATCTCTATGCTTAGCGCAAATGCAGTACACAACAAATCTGGCTGTTCCATGTGACTCCTGCTGTGAGATTACCGTGACGACCGAGTGTAAACAAACAAAGCACCGGCATAGAGCGTATTTTTAAGTCCTTAAGAAAAAACATAATTTAAAAGTTTCTGTAATGAATAAAAGCCTACAAGGTCGTTTCCGTGAGGTCATACACAACAACTACACATACAAAAAAAATCCGGAAATAATACATAAGACAACCATCTATCGACTTTGACATTTGTAATTTATCGTCATCCTATGACGTAGTTAACAAGGGACCTGGTGATATTGACACAAGTTGGTTATTGATTTATTTTGCGATTTTTGGGGTATTTTACTTGTTTAAGTAGCTAAATGCAAAATGCCATAAATTGGAAAATATCAGTAACTTTATTACATACCCGTATAATTATCAATGAAGGAAAAAGTACTGTAAGCAATGCATGAAGGTTAGTGCATTTTGTTATTCATGCGTGACACACATCACTATGGAATGTATGTGTGCGTACTGGGAATCCCCAAAGGTAAATTTTAAAAACAAATGAAAAATATCTATAATGTTATGACTCACACAACAGGAGTTTGATTTAATATATGTGCTCAAATTGCGCCGATTCCGTCATCATATGTGAAGGGGCTAAACGGAACAGTCGTTGTGTGGCGGATTCTAAGGTGTCCTAGGGTCATCAAAAATACCGTATTTGTCATATTAGAATCGAAATAATTCATGGCAGGCATATCGCTCGGGGTAAAATTAGAATATAAAGGCCCAGTCCATGTGTAAATTTGCACAACTCTATGCCTGCCATGAATTATTTCTTAAATATCCGATGATAACCAGAGCTACTCTAAATGATTGAATCAATATGAAGATCATAAACACAAGAAAGGACTACAGAGATAATATGGAAGTTCTCTATCGTTAAGGAACATTTCTTTCATTCACCATTAGAAATCTTATTATTTAATCAAAAAAGTTTTACATCCACGATCTATACAGGTGTAGTCCGTTTGACTTCTATTAATCTCACAAACAATTCTTAAAAATTGTAAGAATAATTTGTAAGTATTTTTATTAATATTCCGTCGTCTCCGGGAATCGATTATTTCTTTTTTTCTTTTGATCAAATAAAACCAGAGTTTTGTATTTATGCTGATGAATTCGAACGTAAGAAGAATTGTTTATGACTGTACAGTTCTAGTTTCTATTGATTGATATCTACATTTAGACAAATAAAATGATTAACATATGTTCTGGTGAAAATATTGGGTTCCGGTTTTTTTTCGCCACATTGTTCTTTAGAATGAGCAAGATGATAAACTGACGCCATGTCTCAGCTAAATAAAATTCTTGGATAATTATTTAAGGATACATCATTTCGCATCAAACTTTTTTTACTTCAATTTAGAAGTAGCAACGATAGATATTTAAAAAACTATCTCAGGATCCCGGTAGTAATAATTATTTAAGTATCCCGGAATAAAATATCTAATGAATAATTGCAGGCATATGAAAAACATATTTTGGATGAAATTTTATGTTGATTTTATATAACTGTTAGTTCGTTACATGCCGACATACCATTGTTTTTACGCCAAATATGTGAAATATCGTGCTTCTCAAACCTCTAAACGTCATAGAAGCACTTGTAATATTTGAACATTTCCCGTTGTTTTTTAAGAAATGTAAAACTTTCGCAGTCGTGCATCAAAAACATACTTTAACAATATTTGTGTTTTTTTTGTTTTTTTTTAATAATCTGTTATAATATTTGTTGGCGCACGACTGCGGAGGTGCTTAATTTCTTCAAAAACCGTCGAAATATCAGCATTATTCAACGAAATATAGTAGATGACGTCACAATGACGTCAAAAACGTTCCGATTTTGTTGGAAACAACATTTGACATCAAAAGTATGATGTCGTCTATAAAATAAAACAAATCAACTATTGATCAAGTATTTTCTAAAATTCATTAAATATGGGGCCATATAGGAAACTTATAGCCCCCAGTCCTTTATACGGGTCATAAATTAAAGGATGTGACCTGGCTAACTGTTTTCCTGTGTTCTATATATTGTACATATTGTATATAGTTGTGTCTAGGCCGTCTCTGTACCTATGTCATATGGTGATAAGAATAAAGATATATATAAAATATGGAGGAATGTTTAACGATGATGATCGACAATTAAGCACACCAAACTATTACAACATTAATTCGTTCTTTTACTCATCCATAAAATATCACCATACCATAAAAAAAACTGCAGAGAAGGCTGTGGAAATATGTGTCCTGGTTTGTTAATGGTACAAATAAAAATATTACAGGATAAGTCTGTAAATGGAATTATTGATGATTAGATTTTATGAAACAAAATAAAACTGAAACTTACCAGGTTTGTTTCTTATCAACAGATGACATTGTAAACAAATATAAGGACAGAATAAAGAGGGATACTTTAATATCAGGGGAGATAATCTTCTTATCAATAGATGACATTGTAAATAAAGATAAGGACAAAGTAAAGAGGGATACTTTAATATCAGGGGAGATAAATCTTTGTCGATAACTGACAGCTGACTAACAAGTTCGACTGTGTTTGTTGTAAACAATGACTCTGTTGATCAACAATCACAATGGGGAACATTCACCCAAATTTACCCAACAGGTGTCGCTCGAGCACTAACGGTGGTTAGCTGAGAGTTTTATTTTCGCACAGACCTTTGTAACCTATGTAAAGTGATCACGTCATCACGTTGAAATGAGACTTTGAGGACAACGTTGCAATCATATCTGGGTCACGGACACCCATTGCTAACTGTGAATGCGAAGATGAAATACAATTACATTCTTATATTTATTTTCTTTTGTCTTCCATGAGCATAAATCAATATTTTCAATAATTTTGTACTTGGGAAATAAGCATAGTAGACGTACAATAACTAGAATGAGGTAATTAGTTACTAGTACAATTACATGCACATGTATACATGTAGATGTACGTTGTAAACAAAGTTTGATATTGGTTCACATTCTTTGTATTTCCCTTTATAAATGATTTTCGTGTTGTTTTCCTAGTTTTGTTGTATCGCGATTTTATATTTTCATGGTAAATAAACGTTTATCAATGGTTAGAATCTCAATCAATTAAAACAATGTATTCTTTTCGAATTTTATGTACACACGGTGTCGGATTCCAATAACGGTGGCTTGTCATTAAGATATAGAACTTTATCATAGAAAATTATGTACATCTATGTCAGTTTTTAGATATAAATACTTAAAAAAAATAATAATCGTGCTGGGACCTCATCTTCATGTTGAAAAGTAAATTGGTCTCGTCGTGATATAGCTGAAAATTTTCCGTATGCAACACTATACCCACTGATTCCCAACATGATGTTAAAACATAGTCTGTCTGAAACATAAATATCTACATTTATTACTCTACTAATTAAGCGGATTTTTTACGGGTGTTAATTTTGCGATTCTTAACTGTTTGCGAAAATTGAAAAATACAAAATTAAACATTTTACGATTTCAGCTTTCTCTTAAGTCATTCAAATAAAGCCATCAAATTAAACATTCTGAAAATATGGGAAAAAAAATATAAAACGTGAATACCTGGGTCGTATTATAAATAATGTTGATATTTTTTTTCATGAACAGTCATATTATGTGGATTTTATTTTTCATCAACAGTCACTTGATTATTATTAATTGGTAATAATACTAATGTGATTTCTTTTGTCAGTGATTTTCGGCAGGTCGGTGGGTTTTTTTTTATCAGGGAACTCCGGTTTCCTCTAGCAAAAAAACTGACCGTCATGAAACAAGAAGTGTACGGTTCCATTTTAACGGTAATACCAGCTATTTACCAACCTCTACACTAAATACAAGATATATTTGGACGGTGTATATTAAATTACACGATAGCGCTACATACGGTGATAGAACAAATTATATGAATGGTTAAAGCACCAGGCATTAAAATGCAACTTTATCTCTTTGAAGGTTTACTTTGTAAGGAATCAATCTTATTGGGAGAAATCCGCGGATCAGAAGCAATAATTAAACTGTTGAACTTTCTTGCATAAGGTTTTGAAAAGCGGACACTTATTATATAATACGGGACCCGGGTGGCTCATTGAGTTAGGTCATTGGATCTAACAACTTATACAAGCCTATCACCAATACGGCGTGGGTTTGTGCCTGGCTTTGTAAATTACAAAAAAGGGTGCACTCGACTCTAAGCCACAAGTGATATAGTTTACCAGTTGCTTGCCCATGGTCGGTGGTTCTCTCCGGGTAATCCGGCTTCTTCCACCACTGAAACTTGTAGCCATGATATAGCTGAAATATTGCGTTAAACACCAAAAATCAAATTTTATTATATAATACGAAGTTGCATGGACGCGGCCTAGACACATATTCATGTCGTTAAGAGGACGACCTTTTAACTTTTAGATGTTTTTTTTCTGAAAAAAAAAAATATGTGGTGAAATTTCAAAGAAACAAAATAAATTGAGTTGAAAGATATCCGGCTCGGCAGTTCTCAACGAGAATTCTATTATAAAAATTTGAAGACAAATTACTGATTTTTATTTATGTCCAAAAATTCAAAATTTGAATTTGGTTTCCTGTGAAAAAAATCTGACTCAACTTGTATATATAGAGAGAAAATCATATAAAAAGTTACAGACTACAATTCAAATGTAATGTAAAATACCACATCAAATTAATACCGCCATTTAAATGATCAAACTATATCGTTCTCATAGTCAACTCATGTTATCTGATAGGTCTGTTTGATTTGTCTACAATACCAAACTAAATATATAACTATACAATTATAATAGACAACTCATTTCATATGATAGGTCTGTTTGATTTGTCTACAATACCATACTAAATATATAACTATACAATTCTAATAGACAACCCATTTCATATGATAGGTATGTTTGATTTGTCCACAATATCATACAAAATATATAACTATACAATTCTAATAGACAACCCATTTCATATGATAGGTATGTTTGATTTGTCTACAATACCATACTAAATATATAACTAAACAATTATAAAAGACAATTCATTTCATATGATAGGTCTGTTTGATTTGTCTACAACACCCTACTAAATATATAACTATGCAATTTTAATAGACAACTCATTTTATATGATAGGTATGTTTGATTTGTCTACAATACCATACTAAATATATAACTAAACAATTATAAAAGACAATTCATTTCATATGATAGGTCTGTTTGATTTGTCTACAATACCCTACTAAATATATAACTATGCAATTCTTATAAACAACTCATTTTATATGATAGGTATGTTTGATTTGTCTATAATACCCTACTAAATATATAACTATGCAATTTTAATAAACAATTCATTTTACATGATAGATCTGCTTGGTTTATCTATAATACCCTACTAAATATATAACTATGCAATTTTAATAAACAATTCATTTTATATGATAGGTCTGTTTGATTTGTAAATAATACCCTACTAAATATATAACAATGCAATTCTAATAAACAACTCATTGTAAATGATAGGTATGTTTGATTTGTCTACAATACCATACTAAATATATAACTATACAATTCTAATAGACAACATATTTTATATGATAGGTCTACTTGATTTGTCTAAAATACGATACCATATTTTTGTATGTCATCAAAAAGACGTATCTCACTTTACTAACATTATAATGACGAATATATGGTGATAAAATATATCACAATTCTAGGTCGATGCTACGTTTTAATGATCGTACATAATTGTTACTTTTATCTGTACAATGTTAAATAAACGTAGAATTAAACAATATGGTGAAACTTAAATAAAAGTACAAGTTAACATTGATGAATATTTTAACATAAGAATGTAAATATATAGATATAAATCGATTAAGCTTAAATTTTTAATTAAGTCTCTAATTAACATACTAGTACATAAAGTATATAATAAAATATGGAGGAATGTTTAACGATGATGTGGGTCTGCTCCTCTCTGCCCAGTGAGCAGCACTCTGTACTGTGATAAATTGACTAAATCTTTTCCTACACAGATCTGATAAGGGTTTAAATTTTGTTTCATATAAAAGTGATCTCCTTTATAGTTTTCTCCCTTTGACTGTCTATTGCGAACGTGTGGCTCAAATGTTGAAGCATGTTTTAAGAATGGATTCCTATCCTTGGACCTATACATACACAATAAACAGTAGAATTTGTTCTGGTCTAATGCCAGGTGCATTTTCATAATTTGTCCCTCCACTCTACCTTTCTCTCCTGTAATGGCCACCTCAGGTGGACAGTGTAAACATTTGTACACAAGCCCTCTCTTATTGTATTTGCTTATTTTCAGTTGAATAGACATCTGAAAAGACATAAGTAACCATATTATGAGTACCTTGTGACCTTTTCACAAGGACTCGTCCTGTGTACTCCGCACACACAAATCTCGAAAATACTCTACAACAATTTTTTTTTTTTCTTTTGGAAATTATTCTCGCACACATCCATACTTTAGCACAAGACAATTTATGTACATTTTTATATTATTGCAACTTATGAAAAGTTGGCTTTAATTTCATTTCATCTTCAACCTTTTGAAGATTATTGTTCCTGAATGACTATTTACTGATTTATAGTCATAATTATATATATATATATATATGGGTTATTTGTCCTTTTTCTTGATAAGGGTTTTCATCCATTTTGGAATGTTGTCTCCATTATATGTTTTCAACTTCTTTGTTCCTATTTCATCAAGTTGTATTTCATAATTGATGTCATTGAATTTTCTGATTATTAGGTAAGGACCAGTATAAAGACTTCGTAGTTTGGGGCTTATATCTTTCTTTGGCCCTGACTGGTACCAAACTTTATAATTTATTTGAAATACTGTCAAATTTGACCTTCTATCATAGTAGTCTTTTCGTCTCTTTGCATTTCTCTGTGTATGTTGTCTTGCAATTGTGTGTGTTTTTTGTAAACTATATCTTATTTGCTGGGCATGCTCCCCAAAATTAGGAGACATGTTTTTATCAGTTGTAAGAGGGATACCCCCTTTAAAATTTCATAAGGAAGTCTTATTTCATGTCCAAATAACATAGGGTTGGGTGTCAAAGTAGTGGTTTCATTGGGCGTTGCTCTGTATGCCCCTCTTAAACATCCTAATTTGTTGTCCCAGTCGGTCTGTTTTCCTTTAATAAAATAGTTTATCATCCCCATGAATGTACGATTGAATCGCTCGCACTGACCATTTCCTTTGGGGTTTCTTTGACTTGTCCTGGCTTTTCTTATTTATAAAAATTGACACAACTGATTAAAAAGGTCGCTTTCGAAGTTTCGACCCTGATCTGAATGCAAAGATAGGGGACATCCAAAACGACATACAATTATACTTGCACAAGCAAGTGCGGTCTGGTCAGGGATTATAAATGCTTCAACCCATTTGGTAAAATAGTCTGTGACTGTTAGACTATATCTGTTTCCTCTAGGGATGAGGGGAAATGGACATATAATATCGGTAGAAAGTCTGTCCGAGGGTGCACCAGTGGCCATACCCCCAAGTGGAGCCCTAGCTGGTTTAGCTGGTAATTTATTTGCACCACATACATCACATTTAGTAATTCAAATTGTTACATCGTCTCTTAGCTCATACCAATAGAAACGTTGTAATAATTTCTCGGTAGTTTTTCTCTTTCCGAGATGTCCAGATATGATAGAGTTATGCATTTGGTGCAATACTTCAATTGTAAGTTTTTCAGGAGTCAACAAATGTAAATAATGACCCGTTTTATTTTGTTTTGTAAATTCTTTAAACAACAACTCATCTTTAATTGTCAAACTATCCCACAAATGACAATAGTGTCTAGTTGCAGGACTTTTATCTTGCAATTCATTATCAAATGGCTTTTTGCCAGTCAATTTACAATTAAGAATATATCCAATGTCATTGTCTTGGCTTTGTAATTGTCTCAATTCATTTATACTGTGTCCCATATTCCAAACTGTAAAATTATTCTTGTTCAGTCTGATGTCTAGTTTTAACTGCATTCAATACAATGTTGCCTTGTTCTTCAGTTTTATCTGATTCTTTGTTTGGTATGTTCATACTACACATCATTTCAGTGGATCTTTTTGAACATTTTTTACATGGTCCACATTTTAAAAATTCCATATTGTCATTTAATGGACAGTCACATGCTCTGGGATTTAAGCACCTCGACACAAAGTCGGCATTTCCATGTTTTGTACCCGGTCTATATTGAATGGTAAAATTAAACGCAGACAGAATTTCTATCCACCTTGCTATGCGGCCTTTTGGTTCCTTTAAACTAAAGAGCCATATGAGCGCTTGATGGTCTGTACGACTGTGAAAGTTCGTCCCAACAGGTATTGCCTATAATATTCTATAAAGTACCTTACTGCAAGTAACTCTTTGTCGGTTATGGAATAATTTCGTTCAGCCTTATTTAGGGTGCGACTTCCGTAAGCTATTATTTTTACATTACCGTCTTGTACTTGTTGTAACACAACACCTATAACCTCGTAGCTTGCGTCAGTGTCAAGAATGTATTCGCCCTCATCTCTAGGGTATGCAAGTATACCTGGGCTGACAAAGTGGTGTTTCAATTTGTCAAATGACCTTTGACAATTTTCAGACCATACCAATTCTGTGGACTTTTTAGTTAATTCTGTCAACGGTTTGGTCAAGTCAGAGTAATTATGAATGTACTTCCTGTAGTACCCTCCAAGACCCAATATGTGTCTTACATCTTTCACTGTTTTGGGAACAGGACATTCTAATATCTTTGAAATATTATGAGGGTCTGGTTGTATACCCTTCTCACTTACAACATGTCCCAAGAAAGTTACTTCAGTTTGGAAAACAGTACACTTTTCAGGTTTTAATTTTAACACAGCCTCCCTTATTCTTTTAAGTACCATATCTAACCTTTCTACATGTTGGGAAAAAATTGATAAAAACATAATTATGTCATCTAAATAGATCAAACAAAATTGCCATTGGAGGCCATGGAGCACTAGTTCCGTTAGTCTTTGACAACAAGAGGTACCGTTTGTCATGCCGAATGGTAAGGTCAAATATTCATATAACCCGTACCTTGCTGCAGTTTTGGGTATATCATGTTTCCTAACTGGAATTTGGTTAAACCACTGGTCAAATCAAATGTACTGAAAATGCAGGCACCAGCAATGGTGTCAAAACAGTCCTGGATTCTAGGGAGGGGCCATGCGTCTTTTTCTGTTCTTGAATTTAAAGCACGGTAGTCCACACATGGAAGAATCTTCCCATTTTTCTTTAAAACTAATACAAGAGGGCTAGACCATGATGACGTGGATTTCTGAATTATGCCCTGTTTTAACATTTGTTCAATTAATTTCTTTTCTTCGCTTGCATATGCAATATGGACTCTTCTTGGGGTTGTTTAATTGGTATCGCCTCTCCAGTCTCAATACTGAACTCGAGAAGATTTTTTTTACCCAAATCAGTTTCATCTTTGGAGAATGTTCAGAATAACTTTCAAGTAAATTAGCAATTGCCTGTTTTTCGGTCTCTGTTCGACCTTGAGCAATATTTTCATACATATTCATTAGGTGGGCTGGGACATTGCCACTTTTCCCACCATCTGATGTTCCCTTTTTGCTCAAAGTTCTTATTATCCCTTCATTTGTTTCCCAATTGACAGGATTAGATTCAAGAAGCTTTAATCTTCTTGTGGCATTTTGATTACCAATTTCAGTATTGTCTTCACAATCAAACAGTGTGATAGGCTTAGTTTCTACAATTTCAGCTGAACCAATGATGGCATCTTGGTATAAAGTACGTTTATAATCATAGGGATTTAAAATCCTAGCCTTACAGGTGACATTTTTACTTATATCAACCAGGCATGGTGCCATGACTAGAGGATATCTTTCTGAAAAGTCTTCAGAGGGTTCCAGTAAACAATTTTGTTCCCTTTCAATAAGATCATTTTGTTTGCGATCTACAAAGACATCTATCAAAATTTCACTTCTGGAGGGAATTTCAGAGTTTTCAGCAACATGAACTTTTCGAACATGATTGTCTGTTTGGCCAATTTGAGTACAGTTGATAACGTGATCACCCAGCAACATAATGCCATCCCGTAATGTTAAATCTACAGGACCCCATTTTGATTTCATTAAAACATCTAGTCCTAACAAGGCCTCATCTTCTATGTTTGCAACGGTTAACTCTGTTTCAAAGCATAGATCTCCCAAAATTACTTCAAAGGTAGCTTTCCCTAAATAACATATAATATTAATGCAAACTTGAACACTTAAATACCTAACTAAAGCTTTGCCTGCAAGTTGTGAAAAGTTAACTAAAAATGAATTATTTCTGATAATGCTGTCCGAATTAACAATTAAATAAAATGCTGTGAGCAAGCAATCAAAAAGTTAAGAAGACCGGCTCCTATGAGTCGCTAAAACAAAAATTTACTTTACAAACGTATCATTACTGTTTTCACATTTATTTAAACTTTAAACAAAAATATGTTTTTACAAAAGTACCAACTGTTACGACCAAAAGATTTAGCAGAACTGATTTTCGAGCGTTGTAATTTTACGTCACTTGTTGGATTATTGTTAAACGCTGGAATGTTGGAAATCTGTGGGAAGTTGGAAAGAAATAACCAACACCAAGCCAGCGTTTCAAAATAATAAATTTTACTATAATTGTATAAAAAAAAATGATTCACTACAACATTAAGTTCTTTCATTGATACCATTCTTAGTACGATAGACAGGTAACATTTCTAATGTAACTAAAAATATAACATTGTACAGCGCCACCGGAAGTAATGGCATGTGCACGAAGGTGAAAACATGTGAACTACCGACAGCGAGAATTGGCAAAGTTTACCAATTACACGAGTTGCCAGCATGTAAAAACAAAATGGACAGTCTACGATTGACTTGTGGATTTGTGTTATGCCGGCCAGTACCGTTGTCAGTGCGTGGAAATTTTTATTTAATTGAAAACCGTACTTCGTTGGAGTTACAACCCAGTGCACATGCACATTTACATATCGTCATTCATTTAAAGTGGCAGGTGCCCGACGGCCCGTGCACTTTCAAGTCTACAAAAGATTATGGACTAGATGGTTACATTTGCAGTATAATGGTAACAATTTGTTTTATAAAATACGACGAAAATATTCACATTCAGTGACAGTTCCAGATTATTGTCGATATTTTCAACAGTTCCTACAAAAACTCAGTTTTACCAGTTATGTGGAGAACCACGTGCGAATTTACAACTGTGCCCTAGCAGACGATATGAAATTTCAACACTCGTTCAAGCTAACTCGATGGACTGTCATCACATTTAATATCAAATTATGGATGGACATTTTCTGCGATAATGGTAATAAATTTGTGTTCAGTGATTATGATTTATAACAGAAAACATTTGCTTTTCAATTTTCACTCAAATCAACATGTGGTGTCTCACTCATGAAATTGCATAAAAATTAAATTACACAATATTTCACTTATTGATTGTTTTTAAATTATTAAGATTTTGAAAAACTGATTGGATTTCTACATGTCTATCAAGTCATAATAAATATACATACAATTGTGCCAGCCTATGGCTATAAGCACAATATCCCTGATTTATAGTGTACATGTGACCATCATTATAAGGCGAAGCGTGGAGGTTCCCACACTAGCCCAGATTTACACTATAAATATGTTTTTTGTCCGCAAAGCATGGAATTACTAATGCATTAAGCTCTGTTTTGCTTTCTCATGATAATGGACTATATGTATAGTAATAACATTGAAAACTGTGAAATGTTTTCTAAATGAATATTCGAAATCTGACAAACGTATCTCTTCAATTACAACGAAATAATTACTACTTTGTCTTTGATATTTCTGGTTGATTTGTCTACAGTACTATTCTAATAGAGAACATATTGTCTATGACAGGTCTGTTTGATTTGCCTACAATACCGTTCTAATAGATAACATATTGTCTATGATAGGTATGTTTGATTTGTTTACAATACCGTTCTAATAGTTAACACATTGTCTCATATGTATGTTTGATTTGTCTACAATACCGTTCTATTAGTCAACAAATTGTCTATGATAGGTCTGTTTGATTTTTCTACAAGTCCATTGTAATAAAGAACATATTGTCTATGATATGTCTGTTTGATTTGTGTACAAACTGTTCTAATAGAGAACATATTGTCTATGATAGATCTGTTTGATTTGACTACAATAACGTTCTATCAGGGAACATATTGTATGTGATAGGTCTGTTTGATTTGTCTACAATACCGTTCTAATAGAGAACACAATGTCTATGATAGGTCTGTTTGATTTGTCTACAATTCCATTCTAATAGAGAGCACAGTGACTATGATAGGTCTGCTTGATTTGTCTACAATACCGTTCTAATAGAAAACATATTGTCTGTGATAGGTCAGTTTGATTTGTCTACAATAGCGTTCTAATATTTGACACATTGTCTATAATGTGTCTGTTTGATTTGTCTACAATACCGTTCTAATAGTTAGCACAGTGTATTAGATAGGTCTGTTTGTTTTGTCCACAAAACCGTTCTAATAGATAGCATATTGTCTATGATTGGTATGTCTGGTTGGGCTATAATACCGATCTAATAGTTAACACATTGTATATGATAGGTCTGTTTCATTTGTCTACAATTCCATTCCAATAGAGAACATAGTGACTATGATAGGTCTGTTTGATTTATGTACAAAACCGTTCTAATAGTTAACACGGTGTCTATGATATGTCTTTTTGATTTGTCCACAATACCATTATAATAGTTAACACAGTGTTTATGATTGGACTGTTTGATTTGGCTACAATACTGTTCAAATAGTTAACACAGTATCTAAGATATGTCTGTCTGATTTGTCTACAATACATTTCTAATAGATAACATATTGTCTATGATAGGTCTGTTTGATTTATCTACAATATCATTATAATAGCTAACACAGTGTCTATGATATGTCTGTTTGATTGGTCAACAATGCGTACTAATATATAGCATATTGTCTATGATAGGTCTGTTTGATTTGACTATAATACCGTTCTAATAGTTAGCACAGTGTCTATGATAGGTCTGTTTGATTTGTCTATAATACCGTTCTAATAGTTAGCACAGTGTCTATGATATGTCTGTTTGATTTGTGTATAATACCATTATAATAGTTAGCACAGTGTCTATGATATGTCTGTTTGATTTGTGTATAATACCATTCTAATAGGTAAAACAGTGTCTATGATATGTCTGTTTGATTTGTCAACAATGCGTACTAATAGATAACATATTGTCTATATATGATAGGTTTGTTTGATTTGTCTACAATACAGTTCAAATAGTTAACACAATGTCTATGATAGGTCTGTTTGATTTGTCTATAATACCGTTCTATTAGGGAACACAGTGTATATGATAGGTATGCTTGATTTGTCTATACTACCGTTCTAATAGTGAACACAATGTCTATGATAGGGTTGTTTGATTTGTCTATAATACCGTTCTACTAGTGAACACAGTGTATATGATAGGGTTGTTTGATGCGTCTGCTATACTAATCTAATAATGCCGTTCTAATAGTTAACACAGTGTCTTTGATAGGTATGTTTGTTTCGTCTGTAATACCATGTCAAATGTACCAGCATTATAGTGACGAATGTACGGTTAAAGAATATACAATAATTATAATGTGATGCTACGTTTTAATTAACGTACATAATTGTTACTGTTGTCTGTATAATGTTAAACAAATGTACAGTTAAACAGTATGGTGAAGCTTAAATAAAAGTAAAAGTTAACATTGATAAACATTTTAACATAAGAATGTAAATATATAAATATAAATCTTTTAAACTTACATTGCTAATGTGAAATATTGGTGAAGATTAATAGGTTCTTACACCAGTCCCTATTGAAGATCTGGGATTTCTTCCACGAGTGTGAGAAATTCCGTCTTTTCACGAGTGGAGCGTAGCGGAACGAGTGGAAAGACGCTAAATTTCTCTCACGAGTGGAAGAAATCTCAAATCTTCAATAAGGACGAGTGCAGGTACCTGTTTCTTCCATTTTAACTTAAAAACAAGGCATGTCGATTTCATTCATTCATTCGCATGTCAATGTCATGTTTACTACAAAAAATATTACAACGCCACGTGCAATGCAGTAAATACACACGAATTTAAAACCGCATTAAATCTATTGGGATAAAGCAGTTTAAATTCAGGTAAAATTTATATTTGAACCTTCTTTAGATCTACTAAGACGACAAATTATATTATTACAGCAGTCGTAGAATTAATTATTGATTATACCCGGCCGATTTGATTGGCTGACAATGCCATGTAAGACAAGGTCACGCGCAGTTGTCTTATGGCTTGTCTTACATGGAAAACCCAACAAAACGGAAGAATATCCCTACTTAATTACGAATGGCGCTTTTGTAGATCAGGCCCAGCATCAGTTAGTATGATAAGCCAGCATGCATTAACTGCTATATGTTTGTGTTATCAATCAATAAATTCCTTTCTTTGATTTTTCATTGATAACAGTATTAATGATACAAACAATTATAAATTAGGGAAGTTGTGTATTACATGTTACCTGAACTGAAAAAAGGAATTAAAATCAAAGAGTGCACCTGTATCTGTATACTCATTTAAGGATAACACAATCTTAACAGTTGATAGAAATGATAAGTTTATTTCTGAAATTATTGGTACTTTACTTTAACTGCATTTTATGATAAAACAATTTTAAAAAGATATTTTTATATTAGATAAGTTTAGGTATTACATTTTGTATGAATATTACAAATTATTCTTGGTGATATGAACCTGTACATCAAGTTATATTCCAAAACTGACTTGATTGTTATGTAGATGCACAGACGGACCTAATTAAATTTATATATGATAGTAATATATTTACTCTGTTTATTAGTGTATTAGTATTATAACTTAATTATAATTAGAAAATACTTTTGTTTAAATGGTGGATTAATGCATTATGTGAAATTGCATAACTACAAAACTAATGTCACTGGCAAGATTTGTGTCCTGTTCTGTTTAAAGCAAAGACGATAATTATAAATGTTTTTTGCTAAGCCTATCACATGTTCAATATGAACAACTTTACTTGATATATTTCTGTCTTTTTACACTTTTTTTTCCAGACATCCTACTTCATTTCCCAAAGAAACTGTTGTAATGTTAATTGTGACATCTGATCCTAATATGCAAGAGACAGGTCTGACACAAGTCCCCCAGCTTAACATCTAAGCAATACAATTACTGTGGTTCTGTTTGATGTGTAGAATAAGTAGGTCATTGTGCAACCTGATGTTTTGGTTTTTGGAATAGTATTGTTTTGTCATCCACAATTAGTCGGGTTGATGAAATTTCATGTCAATAAGATGGACTAAAAACAAAAAAAAACAAGTACCAAATCGCTATGTGGACTCAAAGCTAACTCCTTCCATCGTTTAGATGGTCCACATTCTGTTGTATACATAGTTCAAGTTATATGCTCCATCACCTAGGGAAGCTAATACAAATTCGATGTTGGTGTATTGTGCCGATCCAGTATGAATTAATACTGATCATTGTCAGGTCTAAAGTTTTCAATGGCAATGGATGGCGAAGCTGGAGTTTGACATCAAAATTCATTATATTGTGGAACAGAAAAACACATTTGTCTTATTTTGCATTTAAGTAAGACTAATATTCACCCTAAAGACGTCATTTTCCCCTACATTAGATATACACAGAAGTTGCATTCCTCTTCTTCTTTTGCTATGAATTAAAATATTGTTTCATTTGTTTTACTAAGTCTGTCACCCCCTTCAGATGCACTAGATCGATATTTTCTTTAAACACAGACTACATTTGGAACACTTCCCTTCTCCATTTTGAGCAGTTTCCTACAAACACTGGTAACTGCAATAAATAAAATACAAAAAAGTTAAAAAAGAAAAAAGAACATTTCAATTCCATAACATTTTCCAATGATAAATGCAACCCCTAATCTGTGATGACAAGCATCAATCTTACAAATAACCAATCAAAGTAAACACTGTAAAAATTGCCATCTCAACATGTAATATTAAATGACAAACATAATCACTATAAAGTGTATGGATATTAATTATGAACCTATATTAAGAAAATTATATTTTGCAATAAATGAAGTAGTTATCATGTGAAGTTGTCTTAATATTTTCATTTAAAAAATTTCTTTTCATTATATTTATATATACTTTGTGCATAAAAAGTAATAAAAAGATATAAATCTGAAATGTATAATACATATACTAAATTAAACCATGCTATTAAATTATTACATTTTACAGTTTAATTTTAATTTACACTTACAAAAACTTGTCATTGATGTATAATCAGTTTCTATGAAGTTCAATACTGCTTTTGTTTTGTGTCCATTCTGTGTGTTTTCCTTCACTTAATTCTTCTTAATTACATTTAATCATTCTTTTTAATTTGCTCATCATTATTAAATCTCTATAAAAGTATCATGTACATAACAATATGTAGAAAAACATTTTAATTATTAACAAAAAATACTGATAAATAATATAAATATTTACCCAATGTAAGTCTAACTTAGAGATAAAGAGATACTGCTGCTGGACCTGATCTACAGCAGCGCCATCTGTGCTACCAGTTAGGGGAAATAATAGACCAATTGTCCCTATTAAATATCCAATTAACCTACCAGTACATAAAGTATATGATATATACCGTCCTAATGGTAGAAACCCCAAACGACCTTCAAAAAACAACCAAATATTTTTCATGATTACTGCTGGACTTGGAAATTAAAAGTAAATATAGACAAAACTAAAATTGCATGCTTTACAAATGGAAGATTACCCAAAAATTTACAATTCACATATAGCAACAGCGCAATCTTATCTAAATATGTCATCTTTAAAAGTAAGAACTACGTACCACATCTATTATTTTACATTGAAAATGTCTTTTGTTCGCAATTCATATTTTGTGTCACGTTAAAAAAGCCTTAATTACAAAAAAAAAGGAATCTAGTATGCATACCAATTTTGATTTCATCGTCTGCTATGATATTGATTATGTAAATATTGAGGTCATAACAATTCAGTAACTTCTTAACATTGACCGTCGAAAACTGGTGACGTAGAACATATTATGTCTAAATTGGTATGTGTTGTTTTTCATGCCATCGTTTTGAAACGGAAAGAATATACCGATATTTTAACTAAGTAAATCATTCACAAACAATCCATTTTCTTGTGATGTTTGGTATTAGAATAATAACCAACAATATCACATGTACAGACATGTAAAACGGAACTATCTTAAAGATCTAATAGATAGATTTAATTAGACAATAGTTGTCATTTTCAAATTTTTTAAACACTTTCTTAGCCATATTTAATTCTTAATGGCAAATAATGTGATGATATACTCCAGTACTGTTATCATTGTGCTTGTATTAAGATATTAACTACTCTTTCATGATATACTCCTGTACATTTTTACCTACAACAACCACACAATATTGTCAATGTGCAGGTTAAGACAAGTCCAATATCGTTTTTTTTCCTTATAATATAGAAATACTTTGGGAAACAAAATGTTTAATATGTAACGATCGTAGCTACGAAGCTGTGAGATCTTTTTTGTTGATAAACTGATAACAGGCCTTGTAATAAGAAATATCATGGGAAGTGGTTGTTGATTTATGGTTTGGTTTATTTTGTTCAACGCCATTTTCAACAATATTTCAGTTATATCGTGCCGGTCAGTTTTATTAGTGGAGGAAACCGAAGTACCCAGAGAAAACCACTGACATGTCGCAAGTCACTGATAAACTTCATCAACTAATGTTGTATCGAGTACACCTCCCCATGAACGGTGTTCTAACTCACAACATTAGTGATGATAGGCACTGATTACACATGTAATTGTAAACCCAACTAACATATGATCACGACCACGACGGTCACTCTACTCTTATATATTACATCAGTTATACATCAAGTCATTAGTTTTTATTATGTCTCAGTCTCAGTCACTGTTGGTCAGTTTAGTTTTTGACTGTTGTCAGTTGTTTTAGGTCGTTATCTCAACGTACAACCAATTAGTTTTTGATAAATTTGAAAGTGCATGAAATTTAGATTATGTTGTGCCTTTTTGACAATACTACTACTGACTAACTAGAACTTTAACTTCCTTGACTACCCAGACAGATCTCTCTCGGACTTTATGCCCTTCCAAACTTTAATGCCAAAAGTATGATTTAGGTTACTTTATTGACTTTTATTCATCATGAATTATTCATAGTTTTTCATTTGTATAAGCTGATGAAAATTCAAGGCGCTGATTCCTTCTGCT